>JAAGNO010014617.1:66951-78291 GCA_033439905.1 Ceryle rudis
GCGAGGGTGCAAGCGGAGTGGGCAGTCGGAAGGAAAAAAAAAAAAAAAAACAAAACAAACACCACACAAAAATAACATGAAATCCTTTTCCAGTTTTCTTTCCTTAGGCAGCTATTTTCAGATGGCAAAATTTTTCCTTGCAATTTTGACTAGGACTCTTATTTCTGAAAAATATCTCCACTTTTGCACTATAAAGCAATCATATCCTTGAGAAACATGTTAATTTTTTAGCTACTGAATAAGAGCAAACACCAACTAAATGGCAGAAGTTCTACCAAGACTCAGGAGATCTGTAAACACATCTATAGATGGATCCTAAATGGATGCACAGACCAAATCATGCTATTTGCTCTGAAGTCATTTAGACGGAAACCAAATGGTTCTAGTTTTCTCAGAAACTTGACATAAATTAGAATTTTGGAGATAGAGCAGGCAGAGTTGGAAAGCAAGCACAATTCTCAGCTGGCCCATTACCTTCAGTCTTCAGCCCAGGATCATGAAGAATGAAACACAAAAGCTGGTAATTAATTTGCACACCTTTAAAAGAAAAATGAGGAGAAACAAGGATTCCCCACCCCTGAAGATCTTTGTACCCCTCCCTTCTATGCACTAATAAAACTGAAGGTGACAAGTCTCAGCTGCAGACTGACATATTCCACCAGGAAAACTGTCAAGGAGAGCAGACTTTAAGGACACCCAATGTCAATCACCACAACTATGTCTGCTGCCAAGACTCTATCAAGCAGACATTTTCCACTATCTCTTGTACTCTGAAGACCTGTCAGATAGTCCTGGGGAAAAGGTGTATTTTAGTGGAGAGTTAACAAAATAAACTGAGCAAATATCTGTGAACAAAACTGCAGAAAGTTTTACTGGAACACAAGTCCTCTCTTCTTACTGTCAAGCCATTAAAATTCTTGGCAGCAGCACACACTCCTGGCTTGCCAATGGCCCACTTTCACGCAGCCTATTTTTGTTTAGGAAAAACTTCAGAAAATCCTGAATATTAAACCTTTCTTCAAGCTATAATGATCATGGAGATTAGCTCTGATCAGCAGTTTTAGGCCATATGTAAATTTGGTATCCCTAGGCGGAGTAGCAAACCATGAAATACCCTTCTTTTTTCCCTTTGGCTAGCAGTAATAAGGAGACTGCTCTCCAGACCCTCATTAATATTGGTCCACACCATCTACTTTGCATTCAACAGGTTGTAATTCCTGGACCTTAGCCTACAGCTAAGGTATACAAGGATTTGCAAGAGAAAACATAATTTAAGCATTAAAATCAGCTACAATAACAAAGAAACTTGTACACCTAATTTGGTTTCTCTTAATTAATGCTTTTTCACTTCTTTGGCTGCTGCAGTCCAAGCAAATTTAGTAGTATTTAAGCAGCCTTGCCACTACTCGTAAGACATGCTTATGAAATGCTAAAATACATTAAGTTAAGGAAGATATTTTTCCTCTACTCTAACACACATTGTTTAAAAACCTCAGGACGGACCAAAGTAGTACAAGAATGTACCAGTCATGAGAAAACATAACATTCCTTATGCAACAATATATTTAATATAGAGCCACAGTGGGAACAAACAAGCTCCCTGTTACAGCCTGTGCAGTACAGCATCTCTCCCTGCATGAGGTCTGAGAAAACAATCCTTGTCTTTATCAGAAAATTTGATTTAGTTTCATTTAGGAAAAAAGATATCTACATTAAGCAGCAAACCATACTGAACAAAGGTTCCTTGACAAATGGTTCCCAAATTGTAGTGCATGGCAGGAGGTGGTAGAATCAGCAGCTCTGAAAGCCTGTGTGAGGGACTTATCTGAGCATAGCATGGACTAATCTGCTCACACCGGTCTGCAGTGTATGCTAACAATACTGTAACTGCTGTGTTAATCTATATAATGATTGAAGAAAACATTCTCAATTTTCATGTCCTTCCCTACATTTTCCAGTTATAAGTAACTATTTGTAAATGACCTGACAGACAAATTGTAATCTAGAAACCAGAATGAGAGAAAACCTGAAAGATTTCCTCACTTGTTTCCAAAAGGATTCTCCACTTAAACAAATTTAAAAAAAAAAAAAAAAAAATTAGTTACAACTTTATTCTATAGCAATGAAGCCTGAAGGTGATACTTTCAACCTTCCTGGATACAGCTGTAGCAACGAGAAAATAAGAGCCCAAAGGATGGATAAACTGTATTATCTTAACTAGCAAAGGCAAACCTTCAAAATACGATATTGGGAAGGAAATGCTATACTATTAATTTTTTTTCCCCTGAAAAAGAAAATACAGTCAAACTTTCAATTCTTTCATTCTTATTTAGTAAGCCTGCAGCATACACCAAGCCTGCTGAAAGGGTAACCTCCCAAAATTTAACTGCCAAATAAGCAAGATTACAACAAGCCCCAGAGGCATGTCTTATCTTTTTGTCTTTATAATTATTTTGAGTACTGTTGGTTTTTGTTAACAGAAGCTATGATAGAGTTCAGCTTCAAATCAAGGAGGCAAAACAGTTTAAATTAAAAAATAAGTTTGCAAAACAATGCTTGCTAGTGTGTCCAAACAGTAAAGTATGCAATTTCATGATCCATTACCCTGTCTGTTAAAAAATGCTGATGTGCCTCTATTTTTTCTGTTTCCCATAGCTATGGCCCCTCTCTGTGACAGATGGGAACTCAGCTCCTATGCCAAGTTCTGGACGACCAGATTTGGGGACCACGTATCCCATCTGCACAAAAAGTTGACTTCAGAAGAACAGTACTACCCATTGTATCGTTGTTAAATCTGTCCGAAACTGCTTGCTTAGCTAACATTTGCTTTACTAGCATTGTGTAGATTGCCTCCACACAGCAGTGGCGATAGGTAGTGCAAAATCCATTTATTCATAGCTACCCTGTTGATGTTTCGGTATCTCGGTCTACCTCCTTTCACGTAGCCATACTCTTTTAGTGTTATTTATATTTGTTGGTTTATACAATCACTGTCTGGCCACTCTTCAGTTACAAGAAATTCCCATAGCGATCTTAGTGTATGAACTTTCTCTTGAGTAGGACTTGTCTGAGTAGTCCTCAAACTCATATAATTATTGCCAAATTTGTCAGGTAAAAACCTTAAACCACTTTTATTTAGCTGCTGCTGGTAGTAGCAATAGTGTAACGTAGATCCTGGATACCAAGCACCTAGGATACCATTTTTCTGGCTTAAAACAATGGACTGATGTCTCTTAGGGGAAGAATCCAAAGGAAGTTCAATTGAAACAGATCAGCAGGATGCTTCCTCATCTTACATTCACCCTGGCTTCATTCCAGGGCTTGCTCAAAACCAGCCCAATCCTGCAAACGTTTACAGTTCTTCTGACTGTAGCACTTACATAGCCTGTGGGAGTAAGAATCTATTCTTGCATATAGAAAGGAATTCTATATTGTTTAATAGTTTGATTTGCTACTATACGCTACTGCATAAGTTTTATTTTAATATCATGCAACTGCTGTGATTGCATTTTTATAATTGGTGCTCTACCCCAGAGGAGAACTTTTTGAAGAGTAAAAAATGCTACCTAGGTGCTGAATCAGAGAATTTACTGAGAGCACTTTGCGTAGAATTAGTTAGCTAAGAAGCTTCCTAGCAAAGGGGCTGCAGGTGCTAAAGAATTCAGATGGTAAGATCAGTGATATTAACTAATGGTTCGTGCAACACAATGTAAAAAAAAAAATTAAGATAGTGAATTAAATTTTGAAAGAAGAGTCCTGTACAGAATCCAGCTGAGATGCTGACGCCCTTCTGAAATTTGTGTATATTCTGTCAACAGACCCAGGCCTACATTATCTCCATATTCTGAATCAAAGGTGTGATGATGCAGCAAGAATTTTTCCTATGCTAAATAGTAATAGTTGCAGATTTCATCTCCAAAGACTCAGATTTGTAGTACATGGGTTTTTAGCAATAACAAGCCTGCATGAATTTCATTGACATTCCTACGCACACTGATTTCACAATATGCCAATCTCAGCTGACACAAAGAATTGTCATTTAACAGGGAAACAGAGAGATCTTTCATTAACACTCCCTCTAACTTCAGTATTTCAGGGGCCTCCCAAACTTCTCAGATACACCATAGGAGCACAGGGTTGATGGTGAGAAAGGAAAGATAAAAAAACCGTTACATAACTACTTCTTTCAAAATTAAAAATTTCTTTAAAGAAAGCTACTGTATTTATAATTGCTAATGGTAAGAGAATGATTGTTCAGCAGATTTTTTTTTTTTAATCAACCGTCGCAGAATTCAGATTGTAAAAACATACTGAGACACTGGCAATGTTTTCAAAGCCCAAAGGAGATCTATGTCACTACAGATCAGAGACTACAGCTTGGAGCAACGAATTAACATATCTGCATCTGAGAAAAATGAGAAAAAGGCTTGACCAACTGAATTTGCAGATTTGTGGGTTTTGGGTTGCCTTTTTTTTGTTGTTTTGTTGGGATTTTTGCCCCCACCCAATCTGGGAAAAACATATATTTTACCTCCCTCTGAGAGACCAAATGTAATCTGCCCTTTTAAAGCCTGGAGCAGCAAGACCAAGAAATACTATTTGCCTGTGCGCTTAATAAAATTACACCCTCGAGTAAGCTGGAAAAAAATACATAATGTATATTAATTGAAGGAGCAATCATATGACCCCATGGACAAACCCTGCAGTGTACCACAAATTATTTCGTTACTTAAAGTAGCTTTGTCTTAAGGAATGTCTCTCCATTTCAAAACAATGTGAAAAATAAATTTCCCTGTTAAGGCTCCTAACAATGCTTTTGATGATTAAGCTGAGAAGATATTAGAAAGCAGGACATGCTCTTTATTTTTAACATCAACTGTCATATTCTGCTTTCCTCTTTGAGATTCCGCAGAGGAATCCATCTCTTTTTCTCTGTGGTACTATATGCACTGTCATAATTTTGCAAGGCAAATACTGCTACAGAAACATAATTTATTCAAAACTACATTTTTTATAACATTCTGATTTCTTAAACCAATTATTAAATACTTCTAATATTTTACCAACACTAAAGGACAATTTTGCTTTTACTGTAATTGAAGAACAGCCAGGTTTCAAACTCCTAAAATATTTTTCAAATAGAACTTCATTGTCTGTTAACCCAGCCATTCGGAACAGACACATACATATGCAGTGGCTTCAAACATTTTATTTCTGGCATCTGTTTAATATGTTTTTATTTCTGGCATGTTTAATATACACATTTGATGTTCAATAAAATACACTTTGTAGCAGAAGTTGCTACAAATAAATGGTTTCTAAATTCTACCAGACCATCTTTTGCACTGACTGGTGCACGATCTTCTTGACTAGTAAGTGATACCTAAAGGGGAGTGTTTGTTTTCCCCTTCTAGGTTTTAGCTTTATAAAACAGTCTAACTTAGAACCACATAAAGATTGTAGGATAGATATCCTTTTGATAACAATTGCAATAGTGATAGCCATGTTTTATTGCTGTATGCTTAAATCATAATACTGATGAGCTACATTTGTATTCCAAAAAAATCACTGTCTTGAATATGCAAATGTTAATATTTTCTCAGATCCATATTTAAAAGACATTTCTACTGAGAGTTTCCAACATATACCTGTAGAAGATGGATGGAAACTAAGAAATCTGCACCACTGTGAGATTTCACCTTCAACCTGTCTATCACATTTCTTATGTGTGATTCTAACTCAGTCTTGCGTTCTTTGCATATCTTAGATGCCATCTGACAGCAACTTCCCCCTCCCCCAAGAAATCCAATAACAAGCTTTTCAACTTTACCAGAATATTCCTGGGGTACAAACATGTCATTTTTTAAAAATGACATGTTTTTCTTTCTTGCTTTCAAGTATGTTAGTGGTGCTCATTAATAGGATTTGATTTCTAAAATATAAATTTCCTGTCTGGTTTTGGTGGGCTGTGATGGAAAGCTGCTACACAGAAATATTCTTGCGCGTAGCGCAACTACGTGTGCAAATGAATAGCTGCATGCAAAGGTAGACATCTTCTATAATTAAAAGATGTAGTCTGAATGAAGAAATCAAGGGGTAACATTTTCTAGAAGTTTTGCTTAATGTGCTAAGCCAAGTGAACTATTTTGAATACTGATATCAAGAAAAAAAACCCTGTTATATTATAAAAAACAAAACAAAACAGATTAGCTATGATGTTTGGTTAGTCTGGATAAGAAAACACGGAGAGGGGATCTTTTCAATGTTTATAAATATCTAAAGCGTGGGTGTCAAGAGGATGGGCCCAGACTCTTTTCAGTGGTGCCCAGTGGTAAGACAAGGGGCAATGAGCACAAACTGGGAAACAGGAAGTTCCACCTAAACATAAGGAAAAACTTCTGCTCAAGCCTGGACCAGGCTGTCCAAAGAGGTTGTGGAGTCTTCCAAAACCTGTCTGGGCAACCTCCTCTAGGTGAACCTGCTTTAGCAGCAGGGTTGGATGAGACAATCTCCAGAGGTCCCTTCCAACTCCTATCATGCTGGGATTCTGAAATTATTTCTTCTGTTTACATTTTACTGTGCTCATTCTCACTATGGTTTCCTTTCCTATCACATTTGCTTTCAGTCGTCCAAATGTAATGTAGAACTATCCTTTGACTTCACAGGACTACAGACTGCGGTTTAACCCCTAAACATTATATTTGATGGCATGAAACAGAAGACTGGGAGGGCATGAAATAAAAGGAGATATGAGAGAAAAAAATGCAGAAAAAAACATTAATCTGCAGTTTAAAAATATCACCTTTTTAATTTCTTTTAAATTTAATGGAGACACAATCTCATAGTACCTTTCATATAATATTGGGAAAAATAATCAAATTAACCTGTACAGGAATGAATAATCCTGCCATTCTGCAACAACAAGTTTTTAATTCAGCTAGACATCTCTTTCACAATAAAGATAGTATGGATGTGTCTGTCTAGTGACTGATCCTGGCATTGCATACTAAGGCGAACAAATCTGCCTACACTGAAAATTTATAGGTTGGTTTTCTTTTTTTTCGTTTAACACCTGAAGTAGTGACCACATCATAACATTTCTGTCAAAGGAAATTATGTGCCGTTGTTGGAATACCTGGTAACACAACTCCAGGATTTACATCCAGTTGAGTGAGAGGAAAAGGAAGTGAGTGTAAGGCTTCCACTACTGTATCTGCTGCCATCAGTATCCAAATCATATAATTTATGGCACATGATTTCAAGCTGTGAGGATTTATCACCCTCTTCATGCACTTTAAAGAGCTTGAATGAAATATAGTGGTGTGGATACTGACACAAACTGAGGTTTTATACCACTTATAAAGACTATCAAGAGGGCTGTGGCATCCTCCTCCTCTGCAGTATGCCACACGGGGATGCATTTTATTTCAGATCATGTTTTCCTGGCACTACAGTATCTTTCAATTAATTGATTATATGGATAAGGTTATATCCTGTGTCCAAACTGCTTGAACCTTTAAAGCTCATCTTTCTCTTATCTGATAGGACAGAATTAGATGTGCAAAAGAGGTGCAAAAGCCCATGGTAAATTTATAAATGCATAGATTTCCCTCTGCAAAGAATAATACACTGAATTACACAAGCTCACTTGAGACCTTGTTTTTCAGTACCCAGCAAGGATTCCAGCATTTTTTAAAAAATTCATTTGTTCTTTAATTAAGTGGGAGGGACAGTGAGCAAGCAAATCAGCTGTGCAGTAAAAAGAAGAAAGTCAAAGGCAATTTTCTGTCTGGAGCTGAAGAAGAGGATAGCTCATCATTTCTAGTCCTCACAAACAGACCAATAATTCTGACCTGTGCACCTAAACTGATCTGGAGCCTTTACTGAGTCTAACCTATTTCTACTGAAAATCAAGAATAATTGAACCCTGGAGTGAATTGCAGGCTCCTGCTTCCAGCCACTCGTATCACATACTCAGTTTAAGTGAACTGCTAATTGCTACACATGAGATTATTTTCATTTGCTCAAAATGTACAGGTTTAACCACACTTGTATGGCTGGGCACCTGCTAATTACTGGATAATACTTTAATGGGTTATTCCTCTCAACTTCTTCCAGAAACACAGGCAGATTAGATTGGAAATACATCTTTGTCTGCCATAATAAAATACATAATTAATAAATACATAGCTTTTATTTTCATCATGTACATACACAGTAACTAGAACATACCAAGATCCCTAGGCCCTAATAAAGGATCAGATAAGTATTTTCTAGGGTGCATAAAGAGTGTGGCCAGCAGGTTGAAAGAGGTTCTCCTCCCCCCTACTCTGCACTAGTGAGACCACATTTGGAGTACTGTGTTCACTTCCGGTCTCCCCAGTTTAAGTTGGACAGGGAAATACTAGAGAGAGTGCAACAGAGAGCTACAAAGATGATGAAGGGACTGAAACATCTCTCTTACGAGGAAAGGCTGAGAGCCCTGGGGCTGTTTAGCCTGGAAAAGAGAAGCCTGAGAGAGGATCTTATTAGAGTTTACAAATATCTGAAGGGTGGGTGTCAAGTAGAAGGGGCCAGTACCTCCTCTTCAGTTGTGCCCTGTGATAGGACAAGAGGTAACGGTAGCACGGTGAAACACAGGAAGTTCCACCTCAACATGAGGAAAAACTTCACTGTGAGAGTGACAGAGCACTGGAACAGGCTGCCCAGAGAGGTTGTGGAGTCTCCTTCTCTAGATACTTTCAAGACCCACCTGGATCTGTTCCTGTGTGGCATGGTCTGGGTGTTCCTGCACTGGCAGGGGATTTGGACTCGATCTCCAGAGGCCCCTTCCAACTGCTACCATTCTATGACTCTATGATTCTATGATATTCTGATTTGTGTATCAGTATATGTTCATCTCTCTGGAATATAGAATTATCACATAGATACATAATATATATGGATAAAATATCCATAATCCATACACACAATACCCATATTCATATACAGCTATATTTTATCCCATGCAGATTTGAGAACAAATTCCTACTGGGATACACAAAGCAGCTGTGCATAATTAGCCAACTGGCTTCTGCTCAAAAATTAAAATATTGACATTACAGATGTTTCTACCTAGTTCACATCCGTTACATTTGCAGGCTAGATTACAAATACTTTCAAGGCAGCAAGTACGTTTTTGCTGAAATGCAGATGATTAATCCTAAGAAAAAATTGCTGAACGTTTGCCATCAACAATTTTTAAAGTATGCACAAAAATACGCACATTTGTAGAGAGAATGAGCATCCCATCTCCAGCAACAGAGGACAAGGGAAAAGGTGTCTGAAAAATGCTTGGTTTTCCACAGATAGATTTTTCTCTGTTCTTTTGCTTCCTTTATCTCAGAGACTTCTGAGTCCACATTCTCAGTAAAAACTATTATGCTGAATAACCAAGTCACTTAGGAATTTTTCTCCCTGAATTTATAGAAGCCCTAGAACCAATTTATACTTTTGTTTTCCACAACAGGTCATAGCAACAAGTTTCATAATTAAATGTATAACATTTGACATTCAAACCTCCTCTAAAATCAAAGTATTGCTGCAACAGATATTGCTCTGAATCAAAAAAGCTCAGGTTCAAACATTTAATTTTGAGATGGTTTCAAGGTGGATTTACTGAGATCTCAGCTTTGCACTTCAGATCTACATATACTTCTAAGTTTTTTACTGATGATTTTTTTAAATATGAATATTTTAATATGAAATAATGAGCTCACTCATTACATACCTTTAGCTGCCAACAGGCAGAAACTGAAAATTAATTGATAGGTCTTCAAAAAATGCTAGAGATTTAAGATAAGATAACGAGCACTTAAATTTTCAACAATTCTTTTAGTCAGAGCTCTGGTTTACTCACAGGATATAAAACACAGCTTTACAAGTAGCTTGTTTGTTTGTTTTTAAACAAAAAAGAACAAATGAAATCGGGTTTAAATACTTTGTTGTTTAGCTTGAGAGAACAAAATGTGATTCAGATCATCAGATATAATAAATACAAGATAGGGGCAATACATTCCTCAGGCTTAGCAGATCATGCCCACCCACACCTGGGACTAAGACTGGGTCTAGCAAGCAGGCTATTAAGGGTTTAATTTATGAGGTAGCGAGACTCCTGTAATCTAAATGCACAAAGTGCAATATTTTACTTTCTAGTGTTAAAATGCATCAATATTCCCATATCATAATAAAGCATTTCTACAATGTATATATCCAAACTTCCGCCATAAGACAGATCTTTGTTTCTTTCTTGTTTTCTTGTAGTAAACCCACTGGTAATAGTAAATTTTTTAAAGCTGAATACGCTAAAGAGTTCATCATCATTCTCTTGTTATGAGAAATGTCAAAAAGCATTCATAAGTATTTGATTCTCCCTATACACTGTAAACAGAAAACTCTTTTTTTTTCATTGTTTTAAGACCATCATTAGTGTCAGCAATATTTCAAGCATGAGCATTTACTTAGTACACTTTGAGACCCATCAAAATGTACCTCTTTGCTTCAATTACATTTTTCTGCAATTCTTATTCAAACATTCCATATTTTATTCCCATTATGGTCTTGAACTCTATCTACACGGTAACTGTTTTTCAAAGACTACTTTGCTTAGGAAGCATTTTGCTTGGTGAAATAGTTTTATATGGAATTGTTGCATTCCGCTAAACCAATTGCAGATTTTCTGCGTGGAACTCTTAGAACCTTGTAAATCTCTTCATCATACTACGAGTAAAATTCAGCATAGTAAGAATCATCGCCACAATAAATATATGCAATTCACATCCTTCTTCACACCTAGACCATCCGCTTATGCTTAGTGCTTGCCCTAAAAGGGGTGTTGGTGTTGACACCATTTTGGTTTTCATGCTATTTAGGATCTGATATCCTCAACTACCCCTCCAATTTAATCTTCCAGGAAATGTAATCCTGTTTTTGAAAATATGGACAAGACAGAAAAAAAAACCACACAACAAACCAACAAACAAACCAACAAGGTGAACAAATGTATGCATATACAGAATGCAATAACTTTTGTGACAAAAAAGACTGAAGCATCATCTTAACACTGATGCAAGCAGAGTCAGAAGCCACTGGGGAATTTCAGATGCTACTTTTACCTAGATAAAAAGAAAGTATATAAATTTACTATCCTCTTCCAATGGCTCTTTGTGAAAATTCTATTTTTTAATTTATTATTTTTTTTAAAAAAAATTATCTTTTGATTAAACATCCCAACCTCTTAAAAAGCACCCTTATATTTTCCTCCAAGTTATTAGATTTATGCCAAAAGGACTAAGTAGGCCT
>JAAGNO010014617.1:90436-142035 GCA_033439905.1 Ceryle rudis
TTAAAAAAAAACTTTAGTTAAGAAAGGAAGATTAAAGATCAAAGCCAATATACAAAAAAGCCTTAAATACTGCTCACGTTAGCACGTTCTCCAAATTAAGCATTAGGTTTTTACATCAGATGATTTCTGTGTTTGCATTGTTATCCAGTTCTACTCAGCAAGTCTGAAGCACTGAAATACAAGTTAAGAATGGAAAGCTAAATTAAAAAATAAGGCTCACATGAACAAGACACTTCCTAAGCCTCCTTTAAGTAGTGTTCTAGATAGCAGCATACACTTCGCAATGACCCGTCAGACTAACTTTTCTGTGCCTCCAAATCAGGTAAAAGACCGAAGAGCTGTAGCAAAGACCTCACTAGAATAAGGGTATGCACTGACCTATCTTACAATCCTAGAATTACCCTGAAGTTATTTCAAATTCAATCAAATTCAGGAGCACTCCACAGAACCATTGTGACTGTTGTCCCATGGTCTAACAGGAGTTTGTCTGGTATCACACTGGTGGCTGGAGTTGTCTCATGCCCGCCTAATGCAGTTCTGACTCGTCCCTTCAACTGCACCCTTCCCAGCTGCAGTTACCACGAGACCACTGCTAAATAGACCTGTCCAGTCTAATTCCTTTCTTTCTGAGACAAAGGGATAGAGGAGGAGAAATAGAAGTACAAACTGCATTTTCAGACTTTATACACTTTTTACTAATAGGAACCTTTACCTTTTCAGAGTTAAAGATGCACTTGAGCCTGCCAACAGAGGGTTTTATCTCTATATAGGTATAAGTTCAGTATAAGGACTTTCAAAAGGGCTTGGAATCACCATCTCCATTTTTAGAGGTGGACAGAAATAAGATGTGAGGTACTCAAACTGATTGTAACCATCCTAATTAATTATGACAGACCTGATGAAACCAACCAAGACAATATAGCAGAGTGTTTAAAAAAAAAAAAAATCAATTTACATAAATAGGCAAAATATGGGAGAAGAAAGAGATGAAATGACTTCACCAAAGCCGTACACCACACAAAATTTATATCAAGCTTGAATCTCAGTTTTTTGATCTCCAAATACAAGACTGAGCTAAATTCTCTGTCTTGCTGAGCAAGTGATGTAAAATTAGATTTACAAAGGTTATTAAGCTAGGAACATGCGCACAGTGCGATTTTTCAAAGCGCCTTACAAGACTGGATAATATATCCTATTAAATCAAAACACCTTTGAAAGAGCTTTGAAAACCAGATTGTCCTCTCAGTGTCTGATTTTTCCCCCCATTAAGCACTATTCTACAGCTGTGTAGACAAAACCACAACTGAAAATAATTTTCTGCATCGTCACAACAGAAAGCTGCATATTTCTAAGTGTCTTTCATACAGCTACAAAAATAGAATTAAAATTACTTCTGAAACATACTTACTGTTAAATGTTATCTGTGAGCTTTGGAATTAGAATGCCCACTCCAAAAATAACCTCAGCGAACACTTAAGAAGTTAAGGACATCCCTCAAATCTGTGGAGCAATACAGCTCTTCAAATGAAACCATGTGTACTTCACACAGACCAAAAGTATTAAGAATGATCATATAAATACTAATTAAAATCTTCCCATATCACAAAAGAACACATGTTGAGCCCCTCAAAAAGAGGGTGGGGGTGGGAAAGAAGATATCAGGATTCACCAAAGCAATCACGTCTAATCACCACAAAAATATTAAATTAAAGAAAATCAAAAAGGGAGGAAGTAGGACTGAAATAAAGGATTAAGACATAAGCTGTGCCAGAATTTTTAGGCTCTGTGCTGCACCACAGAAACAACAAAGACAGTTACAAAAGAAAAAATGAAAAATGGCTTTGCACTTTTAAATAGCTCCTAGCAGTATTCAAGCACTGCTCACTGATCATACTGCTTGAAAATAACTCCAACCAGCCTGTAGGAAGTAGCAAGTTTAACCAATTTCATCTCAAAGAATTCAAGAAGCAACAGGGTCAGACAGAACCCATAACTAACCAGACCAACAACAAAAAAATCCATGTTCTAAAATGCATCAGTGACAAGAAAACTGACTTACTTAAGCATAAAATAAAGGCCAGTGTAAGTGTTGGGTATATCTCTTATACATATATTTTCCTTTGTTATCATTGCTTAGCATATCTGTTCATACAAATGAGTAGGAAAAGGTCTTAGAAGTCAAGGATCACTTAAGCTTATACCCGGCTAGTACCGATGTAACCAACCAGGTTATTATACTTTAAAGCAACAAAGCACACAATTACAAGAGCACTTGTACAGAGGACTTTACAAGCTGGCCCGACAGGCGTGCAGCACACTGTTGTCTTGCTGCCCAAGTTCCTGGCTCTGTCAGCATTCCTGGGATGGCATCTCATCCCCCTTACACTGTCAGTTTTTGAGTTATGAGCTGCAGCCAAAAGTCCTTCAAAACCCCATCCAAGAAGGGAGTAAGACTGCTTAGAATCTAAGTGTCAGCAAAGAAAAAAATCTGATAATTTAGACATTTTCTTAGTGGGATTTCTGAGAAATTTGCCTAATCTGTAAATAAATATCTCTCCTCTCCAAAATTTGAAGCAATATCAGCATATTTTATATATTGTATTAGCCACAGCCTTGTAAGATGCAATTCTATTGTCTTTTTAAATTTCACCTTTTTAAAGGTTAGTGTATAGAAGTCAGACGAGGAGAACTAGATAAGATTTATTTGTATCTGCTTTACAGGATGCAGATGACTGTACTGCAAATCATAAGGGCCGTGCATTATGAAACACATTCAAACTGCAGAGCTGCAAAACCCTCATCGCCCAGAGTCTTTGCTGTGAAGCGTTGTGTTACAGCACGAAACATCTGTCATTTCCCTTTTCCAGCGCATATCATGCCAAGATGATAAACTGTTAAATGTCCTGTTTCTGTACCTATACAGTCACTTTCAGATTTATTTATTTTTATTCTCCTTCTATTTCTTCTTCTAACTTCTTTCTCAAACTCTTGCGGCCTCTCATACACTCAAAGTACACGCATTACCAAACTGACCCTGGTTGTCTGACCACGGATCTGAGCTACATGGAGCACACCTCCCCTTCCTCAACACATTCATCGCTAGTAAACATTTTACACTTTGTTCACTCTGTTAAGCCAAAGATAACATACATCAGTGCTGATGATAAAAGTTTTGGGTGCTGGAAACACCATCTACATGATTCACTACTTACTGTATGTTTGGTTATATATGTCGGTAACAGTGAGTTTATCAATCTTCCTCAAAGTCATCATAAGAGGCTGTAAACCCTTAGATTATGAAGGTTGAATTCTGCCATCTGATTGGTTAAATATATCACAGAAGTATTCACAGTTAGCACTTTACTTTCACTGCCTTCCCATATTCTTTGCCTGGCCTTACAGTTACAATGATGTATGAGCACTGAAGGTAACAAAGCACTGTTTATCTTTCCCTGTTATTCTGAACCAAATGCATTTTTGCTGATTTTGTCTACAGTCAGTTTTATTGAAATTCACATTGTGCCCACTTGTTTTGTCCAAGCCGTTGTCTATGGCAGCTACTTTTATAATATATATTCAGACAGATGATCTTCCTGGAACAGCATCTAATGGATTGGCACATTTCAAATCACAAACTTTTAGCAGCTTCTCTGTTTCAGTGTAGCCGTTTAGTTATACTTTCTAGTTCGACAAAAATGGCAAGGTATATATTTCATATATAGAAAAAAATAAATACGTGAATGGTTTTCAAGTTATTTTAGTGGAAAAGTAGTTTGCAGACATGTATATATTGGAAAGATATTCCAAGAGCAGCCTGATCTGAAAAAAAATAAGTTTTTTCTAATACCTGTTTTCTTTCTCTGAAACTAATCTTTGTAACTTGTAACATGTTGGACCATCTCTCTACATGAATTGTCAATAAAGATGTAGTCAATGAGTTTCAAATTAACTAAATTTACACAGTAATAGTCTCTTCTGAGTAGTCAAACAGTTCTAAAGTAGCTCCCCGTGTAGTGACACATCAGAAGACAGAATTTATTTCATGTTCTTTTACTTTATGAGTTCCTGAGCTAAATGTAAGCTTCTGAAACACCTCCCTGCTCTTCAGCTGTGATGACAGCATCACCTGTTAAAACTATTAATCTTGAGTCATAACTAACAGTTCTAGTGTCTCACTGGATTATTTGGGTTGGTTTTTTTTTAGGTCTCAGTCAACTCTAAATTACCTCATTTAGCACGTTAGTAAAGGCATCTCCTTAGTATACTGTACGCTCCATCACCACTTTCCATTAATTCTGAACTCTCACTTGATGTTTTACAACATACAACAGCAGCAATTCCTGTGCTGCATTTTCATAAAGTTAGTTCTCAAACCAAATCTACAGACATCTGACTTACTCATTTTTCACTCTCTCTCAGGACATTATCCATGCTACATTTCTACGCCTGTTTTGTTTCTGCAGATAAAGTAGATCTCTCTTCTTCTCTCCCTCATGCTTCTCCTACTCTGTAAATTACAACAACCCCATGTGAGCCATTTCCTGAATTCCATAACTCACAATGTTAAGTGTCATATTTTGTCTTTTACCCTTTTCAAACCCCTTGATAATTTGCAAATCTTAACAGAAATTTTGAGTCGAAAAATACAAATTTTTACAAGGAAAAATATTATGTTGCAGATATCTATGTTTTCACTGCTTTCATCAAGTTGCATTAACAGGAGGAAAAAAAGCACATAATAAAACCTTATATATTTGGCAACAAAGGCAGAATGGGAAAGTCAAAATTATTGCAGCAAATAAAGTCTTGATATAGTGAGATACAAAATTCATTAAATGCCATTTGCACCAACACCTGCAAATTAAATAGGCCTTTTGAATTACAACAATCAGCAAGATTCTTCTGCGTGTACCTGCAAAATAAAATGATCATAAAAGGAATAGCTTTCAGAACTCATCACCACAAGCTGTTGCAGCAAAATTTGCTCCTCCTATTGCAAAGCTGTAACTGAAAAAGCAAGGCAAGTATCTTTGTAAGCACAGAGATAATCACTACTCACCTGGTGTTTTGTTAAAGTGCTAACAGAAATAAAAGTATGGCCTATTACAAACTAATAGCAATTAAATACAGGCAACTGTAATTTCAAACAGGTTTACCATGATAAGACTGGAAAATTAAACATACAGTAGAAACAAATATGCGAAGTAGGAGAAAAGTTGCATCATTTTGGTCTGTTAAAATCTACTGAGCCATAGCTTTTTTCAAACCTTAAATGACCTAGAATAGGAAGTCCTTGAACATACCCTGTGAAGTTTATGCTCCGAAGCATCACTGTGACTTCTTGTATAGACTAGACTATTCAACCTTCACGTATTTAGTCCCAAAGTGGCACTGAACTCACAAAGTAATGGAAATTCATCCCATGGTATTTTACTCCATTATACTCCCCTTGAGCCTAGCTATGTCAATTAAAGGACTTAACATCACAGTACAGATCTTTTCTAAAAATAATAGGCCTGTGTACATTAAAATCTGAAGTTTTTTTTAAAAAATAGCGAGGTATCTTAACAATATAGTATGATTTTCATGAAATATATTTTGAAGTGTCAACACTGTTAGCAATGTAATTGCTAGTAACCCTAGTGAGTAGCAATAGTACCTTATTGCACAAATTCCTGTCTAAAAAGAAAAAAAAACAAACCAGTATTTCACCCAGTATTTATTCTTCACCAAATTCTGGTGTTGTCCATGTCTAGGTCTAATTCCTGTGTCATTCTAGCTTTTAAGTTGATATATACAGTGAAATTAATGATTGAAATTTACTGTTGGATAAATAACAGTTGCAAATTGCATGAAGGTTCTTCCTCACTCAGTTCTGCCACATCACCAAAAAGCATTCTTCTCCGTTGACTTGGCAAGGTCACTTCTCATCAAACGATTGCTGGTTCAAATATAAGATAATTTCTTTTATTTGGAGTAACCAATTTATAAATCCATCACTATTAAGTAACTCGCTAGCTCAATGCAAAACACATACAGAAACTCAGTTCAATCGATACCATGAGTTTGATTTTTGAGCTCAAATCAGTAGCAATCCATCAACCATACGAAGCCTATCAAAAAGAGTAAAACAATTCTGTTTGTAACCGAGGTGTCTCACAGATCTAAAGATTTGTTATTATGACACCAAGTAAATTCTGTGGCATCTAAATAACAAAAAGCACCTAAAACTGTATAGGAACCATATTTATAAGTAGTACAGTATCTTAAGAAATAAAGAAGTAACGAATAATAGATCGCTGTAATATGATCACTTGCCATATAAAAATTGTTCTATGAACATAGATTCTGAAGACAGAAATCAAAATAAATATTGCATGAGCTGATACCACAAGAGCTCAGTTCAGGAGTTCAGGAGAAACCCCTTCATAAGGAATGTAGAATCAGCTGCAAAAAACCCCAACATAGAATTATTAGGCCTACTTAGGAAAGCAGAAAGATCTTCAAATATTTTCTCGAAGCAGGACAAGAATAATTCTTTTAGAGGCTCTGTGTTCATTTTAATTTATGTCAAAGAATGAAATGAAAGGAAACATACTGTTATTTTTTGTGTTTGTTAAATGTTTTACAAATGCAGTTGTGTCCCCCTGTCCAAAGCCAGGGCTGCAGGATCACCTAACTGTTCAATAGATGGCACTCTGTGTTCTCCTACAAGTAGTTTAAAAACACCATTAAGTGGAGGCAGCTGAGAGAGGGAGGAGTGGACTGACTTTAGTCACCTGCCCTAATTTTACTACATATGCCACTTAAAAAGAATTGTTCTTTATCAGAAGACAAATGAGCTTCACACCAAGGAATATAATGAAAGTGGAAGTTTTAATCACAAAAAAACCCATGCCTGACAAACATATTTTAAGTAATCAGACCTTCATCTTTCTCACTAAAAGATCAACAAAATAATCAGGTCTGTGGACTGGCTTTACAGCAAGGAACCAAAAATGTACAACGGCAACAATTTCCTGCAGAAAAAAAAAGGATATTCAGAGAAGGATGCACTGTCGTAGTAGAACATTAGGGAAAATCATCTAAAAATACACACTACTAAACACCATATTCATAGCTCATCAAATCCTGACATGTTCTGGAATACGCTAGTAACAAACTATGTCACTTCAACCGGGTTTGACAGCAGATAAATTATATTGTGTAAGAGTTCAACTAAAATGAAGTTGCTCGCCAAAAATATCTTGATCTAGATAGGATTTGCAATGTTAGAAACATGTTCTATTACTAGTGAAACAACAGACGAGAAAAGTGACATTAGGTTTATGTTTCTGTTTTATGTTCTGCTTTACCTAGGAGGAGACCGTAGAGAGCAGAAATGAAATATAGCTAAACTTTTTTTTTTTAACCTTTTGTCTCAACAGGTTCATTTTCAGAACCGCATTTATCTTTTAAAATTTCCAACAAACACTGTAGTTAAACACATTTTAGACTTTAGATTTTGAATACAGTGTTGAACAGCCGTGCTGACTGACCAGTCACATGGCACACTCTGACTTGACCTCCCTTATCAAGATAGGGATGGAATAAGTAATTTCCAGCTCAGAGCTTCATGGCAGCATACAAGTAGTATGATTAACCTAGCCAATAGCATGACTACTATTTTCATCTATAAATACTCATATCCGTATTGAATTTCTTAAACTTATCAGAAAACAGATGCATGAACAGCCACTACTGCCATCTACTACTGGTGTTTGCTCTAGAAATACGTGTTTGACCTGCTGTATTCCAAGATTCACATCATGGAGCTAGTTTGGACTTTTTTATATTATTTAATATTTCTAAAATAATATTTAGTGATTAATAGATGTAGTTAGATAATTTAACAGATACCACTCAGTAACCCAGAAAAAGGCTCACATTGAAACCCCCAAAAATCCTCTTTGGAGTTGCCAAGAGCTGTAAAGGTCCAGTTTTTACCCCAAACCTGTTTTTATCAGTGATTTTGTTGCTGGAAGTGTCTTTAATCTTCAATATTTTCTGGACGAATGCAGAATATTTTTCTGTGATCTTGCTTTTGTATTTGCTGTAGTTTTGTAACCAGATCACAAGGAAGGTTAGTGACTAGTGTGACACTTGGTCAGCCTGCAGCTATGGAGCTAAGTATTTTTTAAGTCCTTCCCACAGAAAGAAACTTACTATCAGTGTTTGTTTTGTCACGTCACACAGTGGGCATACCTGTTTTCTTTGTCATAATGAAACCTCTGGTTTTATAAGTTAATATCTAAATATCAAGAGGGCAACTAAACAGTGTATCATAATCAAAGAATGAAAAAATAGGAGAATTCTGCATTTACCGATGTGATAATCGACACAATAGCCAAAGAAATATTTCCGTAATTGTCATTCAACCTTAGTATCACCTACTCTGTGACTTCCAAGAAATTTCACTTTTCTCTTACCAAGACAAGTTTCAGCACATACATTTTCTCTCAAATTTTACACCAAATCTGTGTACAATTATCAGTAACATTTCTGCGACTTAATTTTCGTTCCTTCCACCAACAACCACAAAAGCTCATTTACCTTATGCAGAACGTAATTAGTAGGTATCGTATTTATTTGACAGCTTTCTCATTTTCTCAATTCTACGTAATTTGACAGGGACCATTACAGATCCGTAACTAGTCTTTCAAAATGACTTTCACAAGGTTAGTTCACTTATTAATTGACCCTTGGTAATGGTAATTTAAGAAGCATATTAATCTCATCTGTCAGTTCTAACACATACTAGATGTATAAAATAATTTGTCTTTTGCAAGGAGCCTTGCAACAGAAATGAAGTGTCTAAATTTTTAATTAATATGCATTTTCTTTCAACAAATGAGATTGGAGTGGAAGGAGACTTCTTTTCAGTGGTATTCTTTATTCTGCTTTAAAGCTCCTGCATTTTCTTATTATAAAGATAAACACTATTTCACCAGTCAATAAAGCCCATGATCTAAATAATCTTCTACAAAGGACATTCTGGTATTATCAACACAGATCCCAGAAACTTAAAAATGTGTGAACAAAGCATTCAGCACTTCAATGGCAGTGTCTTCTTATTACGTATACAGATTAAAGGTTTCTGGAATTCAAGGGGATTTAATTTGCTAAGAATATTAAACAAAAGATTAGTATTCAGAAATCTAAAAACTTCAACTAGTATCAGATGATTAAAGCTGTAATCTTTTTAAATCTGGGTTTCTATTGCATCATAGTTTGAACAGAGCCTGCAGTTGGGGTCAAAGAAAGCTGTATATGAAACTTTTAATCCAAAATACTAGTAAAGACCATGTGTAAATTCTCCTCCTTTATTCCATTCATTAACTAAATAATGACAGCATTTAACAGCACCAGAAAGAGAGAGACAGTGGTGTAGAGAACCAGTTGTGCCCTTAGCATGTCATCATCTGCACTTCATAACACATGGGTGAAACACAGCTCCCTGCATAAACACTCCAAAAGGACGTAAGCATTTGCTGATGAATGTGCACAGTTCTCATTAAGGTTTGAGGTGGAACAGAAACCCTATGGGCTGCATTTAAAAGCAGGGAAGTCAAGAAAGCACAAGGTAAAAGGTGAGGTCTTCCACCACCGCCCTTCTTCTACTTTTTCTTTTGTGTCCAAAGAATAAAGGCAACTTCTGAAACGTAACTTTACAAAGAGTACACCCTCATGTTTTAAACCCAGGGAGGCTACACTAAGAAAACTGGTCAGGCCATTATTTCTGCATTACAGCCTCTCACAGACTCAGCTATCTTTTACTTCATGCTGGCAGTAGACCTCTACTGTTAACGTATAAGAGCAATGCAAAATCCTACCAGCTCCACAGGCTATAAAAGCCCTTACTAGCATCAGAGGTTTTACTATGTAGACTTCTTGCAAAATTAACCATGCAGAACGGACAATGATAACAATCAGTGGGTCCACAACAAACTCACTGGGGGCCTTAAAGAAAAAAGGAAATCTGGAGGGTGGTAACTGCCCTGGATGACTGCATTCAACCCTCTGGATGGTGGCGAGGGACCAAATCCATCTTACGTCTCTTATGTTTTCTGCTATGGACAGCTACTGTGGATTAGGAATGGGAAGTAAATGTAGAGAGGACTACACGAACTCCTCAGATCGCTGTCCATGTGACATATTCCCCACTGAAGACAACTATCTGTTAGACTCATCCAGCTGCAAAGTGGAGTAACAGATATAAGACCAAAATGTTATCAACCCTACTGACAAACGCTATCTTGGTTAAATCCACAAGTTCCACGTGCATACAGATCAGGCCAGTAATTTGTCAAGAAGTAACTGTTCAGGAAACAAAACAAATCTCTTTTATAAATACATTATGGAAGATATAAGCAATAATACTGTCATCCCCTGTTTACTGAAGTTTACCCCACTGGAATACTCATGCTACTAATTTTGATGATTAAAAACTAGAAGCAGATAGATCTAAATCAAAGCTTTGTGAATGAATAACCATTTCCTCACATCTATCATGCTGGATTTTGTTATCATGTTATTTCAACCATCTTACTTATTGGCTCTACCATCACAATGTCTCCCCCACTGTTATAGCCTACTGCATAAACAGGTATTCAAGTGATTATTTAAAAAAGAAATTGCCCACTTGACGGACTATAGTGTCTACTTGTCCTGGTTTTGGCTGGGATCCTTCAGAATCATTACTGCCAATCATGCGAGTACAAGTTGTAAGTGCTGTTGAAATGCGGGCTCCTTAAACTATTGATCTTCATACGGAACCACTTCAGGCTTAATACAGTCCATGAGCATACCCCAGTATTAGCAACTTAGCTACTGCAAAACTATTGTTATGTTTAACAATACAGTAGGAACTTACTATAGAAATATTGTCTACTTCTTCACTTATGATTAATAAAATAACCCAGCTTCTTAATTTTTAACCTTCTAATTTCTGAAAAGCTATGATTTTTTGATGAAGATCAGATGTAAGCGTACAATAGGACTGATCCTTCAAGAAAGGCTATGGACCTGTATGCAGACGTTAGAAGTAAGGCAAATCACACCAGACTGTAAAATTGGTAATAACATTATCTTGCCTTGCTGCTTGTGATTCATCATGCATTGATATTTGCCAGCTAAACATTTGCATTTCCTTTGAGGTTCTGAATCTATAATGATTCTGAAGACTTGCCAGTGCCAAAGAACTTTGTACAGAGAACAAGCTTTCAACGCTGTTGCAGTTTATAATCCAGCAGCAGGGATCAGAGATGGCCTGGACCATGTGTTACACTTTGCCACCATTATTAGAAGATTGGCAAACTACACTGTCATCAGCAGCACTTCTGCTGCTCAAAGAGTTATCGACAGCTGGAGAATCCCGACTGTTATTCACTGTTTTCAACAGCAAGTGGAGAAATTAACCAAGTTGTCAAACCAAATACATTTTTAAAGCTTTACTTTAGAACTTCTCAGTCACTAATTTCCATCCAATATCTTCACCTAAGTTACTCTAGATAAATGGCTGTAACAAAGAAATAAAAAATTGGAAGGAAAGGAAGACTACTGGACTTTCAGTGAAATCACTTCCATGCATTGCAAGGTACATACATTGCAAAAAACCCCACATTGTACTGTTTGATCATTTTTATACTCTGTTGAGGCCTATTTTCTGACAATCGCTTGTCTTGTTATATTTGACAGGAGACCCCTATGCCCAAGTAACATTCTTCACTTCCTATTAGGAAGAAAATATTCACACGTACACATATGAAAAGAATGTGAACAGCAAAACATTAAGTGTTTAATTTCTGTTTTGGATGAAGTATGAGCCTTTTAATACCAGAAGCAAAATCTCTTTCAAGAGAGAAATTGCTTTTGAAAACACAAGAGAATAATGTCTTATTTAATACTTTAAAAAAAGCTGAATTGCTGCATGGATGGTCACCATGTTAGCAGTTCTCACATCATTGCTGATGAACTTCACTCTGAGTTTTGCAGAACTAAGGGCATCTTACTGCACTTTGTAGAACTTCAGCAGTATGAAAGGAATCCACATTTTGTTCTCAAAGATACTAGTTTGCAATGGTTATTCACAGTGGTGCAATACGTGGTGTTAGTATCCAAACAACAGGAGCACAGAGACCAGGATGGGCCAAAGGAGATCCATGGAACCAGAAGTTGGTGATGAGGTCCTGACATCCACATTCTGCATCTCTTGCATCTCTTGCACTCTGATGATAAGCTTGAGTATAAAAGGAGTGCTCCAGAGCACAACTTTCAGTTTGCTTTCATTCAAATGGAGTCTAGGTCATGATCTCCAACCCTACTGCATAGTTTGAAGCAAAATACAGAGGGGGACAACCAGAGAACTTATTTCAAAAGCTCCCTCCTGATCTAAACTAAAAGCTAATTAGTTTAGCTAAGATGCACCCTCAAATCAACTTCACAGCCTCACCTACCTAGCCAGTCCACAACCTGTGTGCTTCAAAGTTTCACACAACTTGTCACCGGTTGTACCTTCAAAATCAATTCAGTTCTGTATGATGCCTATGGCTCACCTCACTTACTCATATCAAAAGCCAAGCTTGTGATATGAATTTGTGTCCTGTCTAAACAGCAGGTATGCAGGAAACCTCATACATAAAGTTTCTGTCCTTCATGGAGATGAAACTCCAATCAGAAATAGGCCAGTATTCTAGAGGGGATTTAATTTACGCCTCCCTGTAGAAGCTGGAATGAAAGCAGCTCACAGGAGAATCTGAATATTGAACTTTATCTGTGTGCAAGTCATAATTCAAGTCTTTAATGTTCATTTCGCTTCCCTGTTTTTCAAATTGTCCAGGAGAAAAAAAAAAAAAATAATTGAACACTTTTTCCTATGAAATGTGCATTCTGAATAGCCATTAGCTGACAAAATAAAAAAAAGAGAGAGAGGAAAAGCACATAATAAAACCACGTAAATCTTTGACGTGAATGGAAGCTTCAGGAAGATGTAGAAGTCAGCATGGAATATACCTAGATTAAATGGAATTCTCAATTATGCTGTTTGAAAATGAAGCAGGTATAAATTTGACACGCCTACGGTTGCAATCCTGTAGGTTGCTTGGTAATGGACATTGATAAATAAGTCTAAAAATCAGTGCAATCTCTTCCACAGTTTGCAGGATAAGGCTATTTCAAGATACCTCTGTAATGAAGAGCTTAAGAGCCATTTTCTCCTTTATTGGAAGAAGGGAATGCTATGAATATATGCAGAGATTAGGCATGAATAGGGCAGAGGATGGGATAAGTAGGGAGAAGGGACAGATTTGTAAAAACCCAACCATGACTTTCTAATGAGCCAAGCCAATTTTGTAAACTAAGCTTTAAAATGTAAATTGCCCTCATTCCCTCAGTAAACTGTCAGCACAGAACTGAAAAATGTGAAAGACAACATTTCTAAAGACTGCTGACTAAAAATCTATGCTTTCTATTTTCACATTATTTCACCTTATTGCTTCTTATTATTTCTATTATGGTAATAGCAGGAATAAATCAGGATCCTTACTGGGATGAGCAGCATATAAACTGAACTACATGGTTAGAGACAGGACCTGCTGCAATAAGCTCGAAATCTAAATTTATAAATACCTTTGTGACTGCAAAGACGACATCACAGTGCCATTATTTCAAATTAAAATACAATTTCTGTGCTAATTTTGCAGTAATCTCTCAGAAATAACCTATGCTGTACTGCCTGGACACTGTGCCATGATCTAAGCTTGGAAGAATAGTCTTAATACTATCAGCTAAGTCCTTTGTAAAACTCCTGCATAGGTTTTCCTAGATCTTTAAGAGCTCCTTACATGCGTATTTCATCACCCACGCAGAAGGCAGAGAAGACAAATTAACCAAAAGTGAACCATCCACATAATGAGAGAGACAGTTTTATAGGTGGTAATCAGTTACTGAAAGAGCTGAGGAGAACTTGGAAGCAGCATC
Source organism: Ceryle rudis (assembly GCA_033439905.1). Lineage (NCBI taxonomy): Eukaryota > Metazoa > Chordata > Aves > Coraciiformes > Cerylidae > Ceryle > Ceryle rudis. The sequence goes on from JAAGNO010014617.1 coordinate 104,453, forward strand.
ACTCTACTGTGGCTTCTGAAAGTCAGAGAGAACACAACACTCAAAATCTAATGATTGCTTCACATAGAAAATGCCTGTGGGATTAGCTGTAAATCCACCAGTGACCAGACATCAGGAAAGGAAAACAATAATTCAAGGCATAGGATGACCATGGCACAAGAACAAATAATTAAACTCAAGTACATTTATGATGGACAGACAGAGAAATTTTTAGAGCAGTGAGAGTCTGGATGAGTTTTTCAATGGAAAAATGGAGTGTGTACAAAAATCAGTTCAAAGATGGAGCTGGATCAGTTTATGTAAGGAATTGTAATGACATAGATCATTGTGTACAAGACACCTTTCCGTTACTTTTCTAAGACTTATGATCATGTTGCTGGTGTTCTCAAGCTTTCTGTACTTTGCCTTCCCTTTGGCAGAGAGGTGTTAAAACAGTGATACGCAAAGTGAGATTTTCTTCCCTTTCATTAACAAAAATGTGATGGTTTTATTCACGTTACATTTGAAGAAAAAAACCCCTATCACTGTTTTCAACACATTCTAGCCACTGTGGCCAATGACTATGACTCACTCTGCAGTCTTTGCTCTTGACACCTCTGCTCTTTTTTCCACTTCAAGTCTGTGTGAATTTCTTCCCTATTGCTGTGAAATGTTGGATTTTGCAATTTATTTATTTAAAAGTCATAATAGTAGCTGAAATACAAGTATTATAAGTCTTCTCAAAGCTAAGGAAATTGAATTTCTAGGACAATAAACTGGCAGCTGTGCTCCCTGAAAGCAGTAACGTATCTGGCTTGGACTGCAGTACGGCCAGGATTTCACCTTTTGTATGCAATAGGAATATACTCAGCTTGCCATATTTTGCTTGTACCATATGGAATGTAAATATAAAAACTTTCACTCCCACTCCAGAGCAATCAGCCTTGACTATAGCCACACCTAACATCTTTGCACAAACAGATGGTAAGTCTCTTAGTATTTCATGGCACTGACCCTCATAATTGCAGGTTTTGCACAAATAAACAAAACACATATTACACAGCACTTTGCATCTTGTAATAAATCAGACCAGTGGTAATGTTTAACAGAAGTTCAGTAGATAGAGCAAAAAATAAGGATTTATATTTCTTTAAAGAAGAATATACAAAAGACATTTATTGCCTGCATAAATTCTGTGACTTTTCAGTAAAGAATGTCTTTGGTGAATATGCTTTTAACGTTATAAATGTATCACTGAGTGAGAATTACTACAGTAATGACTATCATGTCTAATGCTCTACTTGTTAACACTTGGTAGTTGACTCCTTTGACTGTTTAGTGCTCTCACTTCACTGGAGTTAATTACAAATGAATTCCATTATCTAATATTAACTACCACATCAAGTATTATTACACAATAAGCGAAGAGCAATTACTTACAAAACATTCTTATATAGTACTCACAATGAACAAGATAAATATTTAAGGCATATATGTATGTTTAGCAAACTAAGCTTAAGCAAAGCTAAATCTACCCAAGTTGTCACAAGTAATTGAACAGTAAAATAGTAAATCACCGCTTCTGACAAACTCTCCCTTTCAGCTGGCTTGAAAGACATTAAACAGTTTTCTAATCAAAAGCTAGTTTTCTGTATTTTTAAGATTTTGAAATGAATTGAGAAAATGAAACTCAGGATGAGGAACCACATTCATCTCTATTAACATTAATTATCCATGGGTTCATCCCTCTCAGCCAGGAGTTACATGTTTAGAATATAATCCCAAGACCATAAAAGCCAAGTGAAGTCTCCCTTATTTCTTCTGTATTATTTTGCTCTACAATTTGCTACTCTAAATCCCACTGAAAACACGAGAACATGACCAGTAATATGCTAAATTTGTATCGCAGTCTTGCCCCAGGAACAAGTATCCACAGGAACCAGGCAGGGTTCTTGAGGTAAGAATTGGTGACTTTTTATCATCTCTGCCATTGCCATTTGGGCCTCCAAAAGTCAATGAACCCAAACAGCCATTTCACAGGAGTTCATATATCCTTCTCTTCTGGAAAAAAAAGTATCTAAGGATACTTTATGTGGCTTATCTTTAATTTCCTAAAGTTCTTTACATCAGCTGGGTATATTCTGATCTGTGATGAATGCCACTGACTTCAAAAGCATATATTCAAGCTGTAAGGAAAACTTCAGAAAGAACAAAAGGAGTAAAGTCTGCATCCAGGATGGAAACTTCTACACAGGGAGAGCTGTAAGAATGGCCTAACTTTCTTTTTCAGTGTTTTTTTTTTTTTCCTCCCACATTGCCTTTCTAGTCATAAAGTAAAAATAGGAGTCCACAAAAATGCCACTTGTCAATAAGTGCTCAACTATCTTTAAAGTTCTTTAGTATCAGTAGCACTCAAAGCTATTGTTACAATATGACACATGCACGCGTTTTCTTTTTGGAGTGAAAGAAAGTAGATCTTTCTAAACAAGCTGTGAGTAATTACTTCTTGAGGTTCTATTCATAAAAACATCTGGTTTATAGTCAGGTCACATTTATTCTACATGTATTTTTGTGTGCAATTCAAGTTGATGTATTCTATTCCCTAAGAGGGAAGAATGTAATTTTTTTTCCTAGTGAAGACCAGTATTTTACCGGGGTCAGGTGAGAGCGCCTTTGCTCTCCTAAGTTACGAAAATTACTAAGAGAAATTTGGTATCAGGGTACTTTTGTTTCCTCTGTGAGCTACCTGATAATTGAAGCACCGTGGCACAAGCACAGGCGTGGTTTCACCCCTATTCAATGGCCCATCTCAGGATCACCAGCTACTGAGCTCTTGTTGCTAAGAAACAGTACTCAGTTATATTTGAAATATATATTATAAAAAGGTGCTGCTTTTCTTTGTGAAATAAATATGTTGCCAGATTGACAGCCATGGAAACAGGCTGAGCGGCGTGTATTGTTCCTTTCAGTGTTTCACAATATAGTCAGCCATGCTACCTGATTAAAGCATTTAAAAATGTCAAATGCCTGTTTCACTGCTGTCAGTCTCCTAAGACAGCTAAAAAGTGTATTGTGTCAATTAGATTCAGCCCTTATTTTAAAAGAGATTTATTCACATTAAACTAGAAACTGAAACTCAGAATGTTCATTATCTCAGAAACCAGAACAGATACACACAGATGATATACACATGTATGTATATCTCATTTCTGTATATACACACATACGTTTGTGTGATAGCAGTAAGATCTGCGACTGCTGTTCTGGAGCAGACTCATACCCATGATGCCGTTCTCACTGAAGAAAATTAATTCAACAGGACTATGCTCTTGCTCCTAAAGATTAAGGATTTAAATGCTACATTCACACCTTTCCTCTCAACTGAAACGGACCCCTCTAACCTTTATCAGGAAATAGAGTATGTAGAAATCCAGATTACTAATAGAGAAAAAGCAAAAGCATGGTTTGTTGAAAGATACTGTTTTCTTCTAGGTATAAATAAGTAAATAAATTAATATATCAATTCATAATATCTTAAAATGATTCTCTTGACTCCAAGATTTTAAGACTATTTTGTATTTCCTGCTTTAATAAGACTATTTTTGCCAGCACATTAATAGTAGTCATAACACACACATTAGGAAAGGTTAATTGAACTTAAAATGACATATAAGATGAAACCCTTTCTAACAATGCATTAAATTACCACCCATTGAAATACAATTGAAAAATAGGACTACTGCCTTTTCAGTTCCATTGAATCCCACTAATTTTTTTTTGCTTTTGCAGGAGTATTCATCTTCTTACAGATTATCAAATCTCTCTTAGAAGTTAGGAGTTCAACAATAGTAATTTACCATCTCATGGTTGCTCCTAAGGAATTAGCAATTGTATCAAGCCTTTTCCAATGGAAAGTTATTCGGCATGTTACCTCTAATTAATTAGAGCTGAATTGCCACCCTCAGTGATGACTTTGGTAATTCAGAAGATATGATAACTGCAAGATCCTACTATGTCTGCTTAGTGTTACTGTGGTAGTTGCACACCCAACGTACTCAATTCAGTTCATAAGAAGGCTGCTTCAAATTAGATAGTAACAGTGCACAGCAAGGTCTGTCACAAGAGTTGCGCGTATTTAGTTGTTTACATCAGGAACGTTCATTGCAATTGTACAATATAACATATTCTGTGATCCTCATACTTCAAATAATGGGAGTTTGAACAAATTAATGTTCTGAAAAACAGAAAACTGAGTGAGGATTTGCTGACGTAAGCAAGTTTTAACAAAAAAACCCAAATCTTCCATTGATGCGATGACTCATTCGAACTTCCTCCCTCTTTTCTCATTAAACTCTGGTTCCGATTCTGTTGCTGATCAACAATCCTTTAGAGCAGTTTTAAATTTTGAAATAAGATGTGAAATTAAAGTGATCATGAAAATAATTTAGACAATTTAGGAATACTTAGCATTACCTCATCATGTAAAGGGGTTCTGTTTTAAGTTATGGTGTATATCCAATTCCTTCTGATACGATATAAGGCCACAAAAACTATGCTACACATTTTTATTTATTAAATACCTCACATGCTTCCATTATAAAATATGTATGTGTTCATACATATATAGGTGTACGTCTATTTCACATTGTGGTGCTTTAATTCAAGGATATAAAGGTGATAATCAAGAAAACTTTGAAAGAAAATTAAATAAAAAGCACTCAAAAAATATCCCAACAAACACAAAAACAAACCCTCAAAGAATTTAAGCTCTTTCAAATTAGTTGATTCCAGTGACTAAAATCTGAGTGACTTATTATTTCAAAATTTGATCATTGTTGTATAAAACTTTTACTCAAATAAGATTACACAAAGTGAAAAAACAGAAACCACAGGAATTCCCAGGTTGTTTTCTGCTCAAAACTTAAAAAAAAATTAGGCCATGAATGGAGTCCTAGTAGCAGAATTGGGTCTAGATCCTTTAAATACAGTTTTATAGTTTTCAGTTAGACAAAATTTGAAATAAGGTGATCCTCTTAAAAAAAAAAAAGCTTTTTTTAATTATTATTTTAGGCTTTAAAAATAAATTTCAAAGAAATACTTCACTTGAAATGAAGTATTTGAATTTCAAAATCACACTCCTGAATAAAAGCAAGACCATGTACATTTTGGATGCAGGTCTCTTAAAATATCCTAATATTAACCCCTGTTCTTGTCTGAGCTTTCCTTCAACCACGTGACAAGACATAAATAGCTATTTCTGGGGGAGTAGTTGATAAGTAAATGCTATTAATATTGTCAACAACCTGGAACATGACATAAATGCTCTCTCAGGTAGTTGCTGGTAACTCTACCAGAGGGGGGTGACTCACACCATGAAAGAATAATCAACTTCAAATGATTCCATTTAGAACCACGAAAGTAATTCAAACAAAAACCACCGAACTAGATTACAAATAATTTGGTGCTGTCAGACAAGGAATATCTGATTCAAGGCTAAACCTTTATTTTAAATATTTAAGTTAATCAAACAATGACTGCAGAGATAATTCTGTTGAACTGGGAAGAGAAGAATTTTTTACTGTCTGTTGGGCTAACTCTCCTTTAATGTCCCTCTCTTCACATACACATACTACTATATATTTCCTTATCAAAGTCTCCTCATTAATAATGAATTATGTGACTAGAACTGTCTATCTCTTCACCAAAGTATGTATATATTTCTAGCCATTTACTCCTCAATGTAGTAAGAAATAATGTAAAGAAACATGGGAATCTTCTACATCACTCTGGCTTGTAAGATGCTGGCAATCCTCAAATCAAAATCCAACCCTTACAGGTAATAACAACAACAAACCATTGTCTCACTGGGGTTTTTTTTGGTACAGATAGTATTTACGGAGAAGGGGTAGAATGTTTACAGTTTCAAACCTGGAGAGTATTTTCAGTTGAGTATAAAATTACTTTAAATAAGTCAATAAATAAAAGCGAAACTGTCTTAAATGGTGGCATATGGGCTTTTTTTTTCCATTAGATAGGACACATCACAAGGCTGAAATTCCATCAACTTCTGAGCATAATAAAATTAAGGTTTTTAAATCACATCACTGCTTACTCCATGCCACTCCCTGGGGACCCGATTCTCCCTTTCAATGACGAAAACTTCTCTGATTTAACAAAACAGATACAAACCTCAAGGAAAATGATGACATGGCAGTGAAACAATGGCAGTGTAACAGGAAGGATTCTAAGTAGGGCATGAATATAGAGAAAAGAGAGTGATACCAAATGTATCCCATGGCCTTCCCTAAAGAAGTGCGGACACAATGACCTAAGTGATACATTAAAAATAGTCAGGAAATATATAGTACCTCCCGGGACAATTTTGCACTTAATAGGATTTGTTCTGTTCTTCATATTTTTTTATAACTGCTGTCTATCTACCTATCTACGTGGTTCCTCACACCACTGGAATTGGCTTCCTACAGTGCTCACAGCTCATTCAACTGTTCTACCCTCAAACTCATTCCCAACATAGATGTATGATACTGGAGACGAAAAGATGAGGCTGCTTGCCAAAAATGTTAAGAAGAAAGTAGAAACATAACTAAGAACATAAAACATACAGCCTTATAGTTTATTATTACCATAAAATAAATTTTCACCCCTTCACAGCCTGTCACACATCAAAATATATGAATTGTGAAATACACATTTTAAACTGTGGTCATTAAGAAATTTATAATCTCGGAGGAGGAATACTATAAATTACTTGTCTCAACTTCTTATCTCTATCCATCTTGTAAGGATGCAAAGTTTTCTTTTGCCAATGACTTAATCCACATTTTAAACTTTGATTCCCTTTCCTAAGGTATAATCACAATTCCTTAAATATGTCAGAGTTTCTTTAATCACTATTTATGTTCAAACCAAACTCCCTTTCCAATGAAAGATATCCAGTGTGCAGCTTCCACAGAGGCTCAGCATCTTAATGTGGTTACTTAATGAGCTTAAAACTGTTCGCTTTGGTACAAAGGATAAGACTAGCTGAGAAGTATCTCAGCATATGTACTAAATAAGTGATTTTATAGCACATTATGGTTTATTTTCAAGAGGAAAAAAAGTTTATACATTAAGACAGAAAGATAGCTCACCAGGACTTCCAAAACAAGAACACAACAAAAAGAAGTGCCCAAGCTGAAAGAATAAGCTGATTAATGTCAAAGTCTATGTTCTTAAAGCCTACAAAGTTATAACTTAAGGTTTCAATCGAAACATCAGAACTTCAGTCCCCACAGGCTGCAGGTAAAACAAATGTGTGACGCCTTATATGAGACTTACCATCAAAAAATGAATATACACGTGTGCTAGATGTAAGTGATAGAAATAAAACAGTGCAGAGTTAGTAGCTCTCTTCTGTAAAACATTTGGGAATTCTGAAATTTGTTTTTTTCACTGCAAACGAAAACTAAAACTGAATTTCAGTTCTGTGAAATTACAAGAAATTCTTCAGGAAATAACTTTCTTTGCTTTAAGACATGAAAAAAATGGATTTGGAAGAAGGAGCTGAATTGACTGTCTTGGGAGCCTTTTGACTCTTGGCTCCAATACATTAATCAGGAAGAATTCAGTTCTGAAATCAACAACTTATGTGAATTTTCTGAACAAGATCACTTTTCAGACAGTGATCCACAGAAATTTTAAAAGTTTGCATTTTCTTTTAAACTTGTCCTTTAGAAGACAACAGTACAACTTCTCTGACCAAAGAAAATCTTCTCTTCAAAGAGTATATGATGCTCTGCAGATAATATTGCTGACCATTGATGTCACTTTATCAGTATTTTATAGTGTCTGGGAGACAAATATCCTAGTTCAGTTTCCCTTGACACCTTCTATTAGTGTTATTGTATTTATTCAGTGGTAAATTCTTCATCAGGACACTCGGAAAGCAACTACAGAAACTACTTCCCAGAGGTAAATGCACTTCAATCTACCAATGACATTAAAATTTAGTTACCCAAGGGTAAAAAAATGGGCCCTAGGAAAAGGTGTAGGGTTTTCTTGGAGAGGTTTTCTTGGGCAGATGGTTGGGTTTTGGGGTTGGTTTTTTTGGTAGATATTTAACCAATATGAGGAAAGATTATTCAAGTAAATTATTGTCTATTCCTACTTCAAGGCTTCCTAAGGATCACTTTTTCTTAGCTGGTTTGGACTAAAACTAAGGCTCTTCAATACCAGAAAGGTTTGGGGTTGGTTTGTTTTGTTTTTTTTTTTCCAATAAATTTCTACACATAGAAGCAAAACAGAGCAATATTTTAAACTTGTCAGCATTGGGAAATAATGTTTCCATCACCTGGGTTTACTCCATCAATTTGCATAGTGAGGGACTGCTGCAAAGACTTTTTGCTAGTAGCAGAAGAATCAAAGTGGTAGAAGGATCTAAGAATCGAGGATTATCATGTTCTTCTGGCAATTATAGAAAGAAGGAGAAACTGTTCTCCAGCTAAATGCAAAAGAGTGCAAACACACTTTTCATACAAGTGTTTCTATACTAAAAAGTAGTTCTCAGGAAGCTTTATTTTTAAGTGCACCTCACCAAATCCATAATTTACACCATCCCTGTGGGATTCAGAAGAAAACCCATGGTAACCATTGCCAGGCTTGATGTAACTATGAAAAAATATAACATATACTCTAACAAATTCTTCCATCTCTCCTTTATTGCTTCTCCTTTGAGATCATGGACGAGTAAAGCGGCTAAGTTCAGCTCAAGTATTAATATTTGTATTACTAAATATCTTATAAAGAACTTGGAATGGGTTAGACAAGAAAAGAACAATCCAAATCAATTTCAAAAAGACAATTTTGTTTTCATGCTGGATATTTCTTCTGAGTGAATAATAATACACAAGATTGCAAGGAGAGGTTTGCTGTGGCTGAGACAACAACTAAATGAGAATGCAAAAAGCAGACAAATAAGAGCAAAAAGACTATTTCCCAAGCCACAGGATCCTGATGGTTGACTGTCACAGCAGGAGCCACTCTGCGTTACTGAGACTATTAGTCTCTCTCACAATCTGAGACATAAATGATCCATAAGAGAATTCATTGCTTTTCCACCCTATTGAAAAACCAAGTTACTACAACAGAGAAACAAAACCAAACCTAAGTCCAAATTAAACATGTCAAACTTTTTCTGTTAAAGACTCTGAGAAGGGAAGGTAGAGCTTGGGGAGCTGAAAAGCATCAGGACTTCATGAAGTCCCAAAGTGTGGCAAAAGGGAAACTTACTGCTTGGCAGAAGCAGATGGCAAAACACGGGAACTTCTTAGCAACTGCTTCGTATACCACACGTCTTCATCAGATGTGAGCCAAGAAATTGGCTCTTCCTCTTGAAGTTCACTGAAGATCTTCCCATATGGGATTTATTGGCAGCTTGGGTATTACTTCAAGCTTGTTGTAAACCACCTGGTTTAATCTTAACATCAAAGAGCTGGAGATTTAATTTATAAAACTTTTAAAAGTTTTTCTGAGCCCATAGCAACTAAGTGCATTTCACATCCCATCTGCTTTCATTCTTGTTTCCTCCTCACAAGAAACTATTCTGGTAACAATCACACTTGGGCAGAAGTTGAAGCTGGGAAATGCAATAAATGAATATTCTAGAAAATACAGAAATGAGGACTGTGCTCATGTCTATTTCACTGCAAAACACCAAGAGACGTACACTTGTAAGAAAGATTCTACAAAAATATTATAGAATTGTTTTATAACAAAAAAAAAAACCAAAAAAAAATTGATCAAGTAGTTCTGAGTGTGAGGGAAGAAAGAGGGAAAACAAATACCTGTTAATACAGCTAGTTTGTAATAGCAGAATTCCACTTCAACCATAATATTTTTTTCCACTTTTCCATTAATAAAAGCAGAATGGCATATTTCATGACGTTACATTTTTTTAGTGGTCCACCTTTCTGACAGCTACTTCCATTTATAGCGTTGTACAAAGTCATGTTGATATACAGGGGGTACAAGGTATATATGCTGCAGAAAAGCTGGAAGAGATGTTAAGCCTAAGGAGACAGCTTAGCTGAGGGATGAAGTATGCAAGGTGCAAATAATTTCATGGTTTTAATGAGGGAAGATTTGAAAGGCTTGGACATGGCAAGTGTATGTGGAGCAGGCAGAAAAGATTACAGTACTGGGTTGATTAGCAGGAGGACAGTTGAGTTGCCTGTATTGACAGAAAAGGGGGAAGATGTAATGATTACTTCTGAATTGACACTGTGACACCCATGAGGATATGTCAAACAGAAAGGTTTTGATATAAAACTTCATCAAGAGAGGGGTCAGGATAGAGATGGAGCTGTCAGTGTATATGTAAACTGGAAGCCACAGGAGCAGCGAAGGGGTACAGAAACAGAAGGTAAAGGCAGGGTGAAGACAGCCCAAGGAAAATCCCATAGTAAGGAGATTTGTCAGAAGAGATGCTGACAGAACAACCAGAGATAAGACGTGATTAGAAAGAGATGGAATCAAGAAACATGAGGAAACTGAGATTTCCTTATCAAAGCATGACAAATAATGTCAAAAATAGTATCCTTCTCTTCAGGTGAACTAGAATTTTCTTCTATTTTAGTAGTCTCTTGTGAAGTCAACTCCTTCCTTAGCAAGGTGGTTGGGAACATCACATGTGACATCTACATTGTGATACAATGAACCAGCCTAAACTTTGTCAAGCTTTTGAAAGAATAACCACATTTCTACATGTCTATTCAGAACAAAACTTTCAGCGATGTGAAAACAATTACAAAGTATTTCCACAGTACCAATATGAGGCACAGTAATTGAAAGCACCATTTCAATAACAATAATACGGATATGAAACATGTACCCGTAGTTTATAACAACATGATGTGCTCTATACCATTAACTTTTAATTAACTCCAATTTTGCCACAATTAAACTCAATTAGAGCAGAATGTCTGACATTGCAATTAGCTGTATATAAACACCCCAGTTGGTGTCACATTGAATTAATGTCTCCTGATGGTGGACTCTCTTTCCAAGGATAATGGATTTACCACCATCAGACTGTTAATTGGACCTGGCACCTCATGGGTTGTATGTATGTAAGACATAACACCAGAACTTCATTTCCTGAACAACTGTGCTTCTCAGAGCTACACGAATTTCAAACGCAACCAACCAAATTCTTTACTGCACTGTACATTCTGTAATCATTCAAAATTTGAACACGCATTTTTCACGTCCCAAATTTTGCATTCACTTTTCTAGCGTCTTGCTCATAAACAATGAAAATTATTATACAGCAACAAATACTGTAACATATGTAGAAAAATCCTGTCTGTTAATAAGCACCATACTTAACGCAATTAATCACTGTTTGCTACCAGTTTTTACTGAATTATCAATTTCTTCTGTTCTTTTTCATATTAGAAGTTCAATCCTATCTTATGAACAGTCCTATGGAAATTATTGTCTGTTGGCTTAATATACTGCAATCTCAATAGGAAGCGGTAAAACAACAACTAATACTTAGTTCAGTATCAGTCTGCTGATGCAATTATGGTCCCCTAAAGATAGCTAGTAGAACAAAGACTATCACTTCATTACCAACCTCACCACTGTTGAACAACATGTGTCATGAGTTAAAACACCTGGCATTACTCATAGAACAAGTCAGCATTTACTAGCAGTAAGTGCATTAGTATCTGACTTTATTGAGCAAATCTGTGAGATTAAGGTGACACAGTATAAGAAAGAAAACTGATCCTAACACCTTTAAGAAAATAGTTATTTAAATCCTCTGAATTGCCTAACAACTGTTAAAAAAAAAAAATCAACTAAATCTAACACAGCAGACAAGTGAAACTGAAATACTGGCTTCACAAGAGAAAAAAAATATAGTTCTAAGCACATTTAACCCTAAAAAAGCTGCAGGAAAAAAAAATCCAGTCATATAAAATCAGAAAAATGGAAGATAATCTACATCTTTTAAAGAACTAAATCTTCCTTTAAGAGATTCTTACTACCTAATAATCTAACACTAAGTGAAATCAACGGGCAGTAGAAAAACTTAAATACTAAGTGATTTAAGGTTTTTGTATTTTGAAAGTGATACATTTCAGCTCCTACTCATAAAGAACCTCTGGCTTCCTTTCCCACTATCCTAATTCCTCCATTTCATTCCTGTTTAGGATAAAGCAAATATCCTGTGAAGAAGCTGGTAAATTCTCTATGCTACTCACCCAGGACAAATATTGTATTATGAAAAGGAAAAAATTCTCATTAATAAGTAGCTTTAATAAATCTAGTTTAAAATGATGTTTATAAGCTTCATATATATGTCCTAGTGTTCTTTGTGAAAAGACAATTGACCCGGTGGATATGACTTACCATAATTATATGCTTCTCAAATGTTTTGGGATTCAGAGAAGGATTCATAATTGGTTCAAATCATACCTTTTACATTTGTCATAAAATACCATAACTTATGTGCTGAATAGCAAAAATTAAAATTGAGTAGCTAATATCAGCACATTAGCTCCTCATATAATCCAAATGACAGTACCAGCAGGAGCAAAGAATCATTCAACAGAGGTGCAGATTTGATTCACTACTGATGCTATATGAGGAACAGCATCTATTAAATCATGAAAACTCCTTCTTTGGGGATTAGGATGGGCTCGTGACGTCTGCAAGGTAAGGTGAATAAAATGTGCGTATTCTGCAGGAACTGCTGAGATCAAAAGGTCAGGTTCTCTGGTCATTTCTAATAACATTGGACAATCACATATACAGACTGAAAAGGATAAACGATGGAGACAGGCTAAGTGATGAAACTGGGTTCAGAAAGACATTAATGGATATCCTCGCAAAGGCCAAAACAAAACATAAGTAAGGAAGGGGGAATTTCATAACAGGGTAGCAAAATACTGCCAGTATTATGAATGAACATGCTTATAACATTCTTGGCATTTTAAACTGTCATTGGGGAAGATTCTGGTTAAGTACCACATGCAAATGTGTATGCCTGAAGTATGTCCTGAGACTGCTACAGCAAAGCTTGTATCAATACACTGTAAATTCTAATTGCAATTGAACACTATGCCCACACTGCCATTTTAAATACTTGGAGCAGAATCTATTGGAAAAATAATCATTATATGCTACTGATGGCATTTATCTGTAATTGTTTTCACTGAATCACATCTTCAATTTTCTAAAAATCAATGGAAATTCCTCTGTAAGCTGAAAAACTGAAAAAAAAAAAAAATACCACATCTTTTTTGCTTACTTATTTCTACTATTCTAAGAGTTTGATTTACAAAGAGAACTAAAAAAAAAAAACAAACTTGAAAACAATTTTTATTCACAAGACAAATCTTTCCCAAAAGCCTGTAAGATGACTGCTGTACTTTGGGGAAATGACTTGAAGCCTTTTTGAGACACAATTTTGCCTTTAATTGCAATTTTAATTCAGAATTCAACTAATCAATTCACTAATCCCACTTACTAGAATTTAGGAGACAACCTGCGTTTCATATTTCCACCTGGGAAGACCAGCCAAGAACTGACATGGGAAATTATTTATATGCTTGCATCTGCAAGTTCAAAGCATGTGGCAGTGGTAGTAAGCGCAGCATTGATCAAAGCTACCAGTAAAGAAATGGAGTGGAATTAAATACACAGCTACAAATACCTCGATTCCTTTAAAGCATTTTCTTTATAACAAATACATTGCGAATAGTTTTAACAGAACAGAATACCAGTAGTGTTAGATGACTTAGTACCTTAAAATTAGTAGTGAATGTTAATTTTGCAATTTAAATTGCAAAAATTAAACCGACAAAATGCAGTGTGTTTTTCAAATGGATGCAGTGCTAATACAGTAAAGGTTACAAAAGCAGTTACAGTCTCCTACATCTCTACTGCCCATAACCCTGTTCTGCAAAGCTGAATAACAAGCAAATTACGTGTTTGGAGAATCAGTTTGCTGTCTCTTAAAGCCCATAAACACAGAATCATAGTATGCCTTAGGTTGGAAGGGACTTCTGAAGGTCATTTAGTACACCCCTCAACCAGATCAGGTTGCTCAGAGCCTCATCAAGTCTCACCTTGAATGTCTCCAGAGATGGGGCCTCCACCACCTCCCTGGGCAACCTGTTCCAGTGTCTCACCACCCTCATAGTAAAGAGCTTCTTCCTAAAGTCAAATCTAAATCAACCCTTCTCTAGTTGAAACCATTGCCACTCAGCGTATTGCTAGATGGCCTTCTAAACAGCCCCTCACAAGCCTTCTTATCAGCCTCCTTCAGGTACTGCAAGGCTGGTATTACGTCTCCCCAGAGCCTTCTCTTCTCAAGGCTGAACAACCCCAACTCCCTCAGCCTGTCCTTGTAGAAGAGATGCTCCAGCCCTCTGATCCCTTTTGTGGCCCTCCTCTGGAACCACTCGATCAGGTCCATGTCCTTTTTGTGTTGTGGGCTCCAGAGCCAGACACAGTACTCCAGGTGACATCTCCCCAGAGCAGAGTAGCGGGGCAGAATCACCTCTCTTGACCTGCTGGCCACGCTTCTTCTGATGCAGCCCAGGATGTGACTGGCCTTCTGGGCTGCAAATGCACATTGTTGGCTCACATCCAACTTCACATCCACCATATAAACATAGAAAACTGTGCTTTAATTTGCTAGTTTCATGTAAGGCAGATCCAGGTTTCAATACAGTCAGTGTCCTTCAACATACCCAAACAGCATATACGCATCACAAACTTTTACTTCCCAAGATTGGAATTTAGAAACATTTTAGGCCTGACAAGTACCGATATTGCTGGGTTTTTTTTCCCAGGTATCTATTGGAAGCTCCAGATTTCTGATGGAGGCAAAGATTCCAGCCTCCTCTGAGGATAAACTCCGGTTACTGGGAATAAAGCCTTCAGACCTGTGGATCCCAAAACCACTGAATGAAACTAATTCTCTCCATAAAGAGCGCAGGATAATTGTCACACTGAAACTAGAAGCTCATATAAATGGCTAGCCAGTAGGATATTCTCCTGCGTCAGATGTTTTCTTTCCTCTTTAGAGGGGAAAACAGAAAATGCAGTAAAGCTGCATAGCATTTAGGGAATACATGTTATTTTTAGAACAATTTCTTTACTCCTTTTTTTGTCCTCTCCACTAGGTTTCCCTAGCAGCGAAGAAAAAATGGAAGTTATTTACAAATTGGTTTAGATAACAAAAAAACCTGGTAGTTTAAAACTGTCATGATTTTCCTCCCTCTTAGTAATTTCTAAGTAGTATATCATACTCCTGTTATTTATTAAATCTTCTAAAACTAACAGAAATGTAACAGTAGTACACTGCTTTATTTGTTCCCACCCACAAATAAAAACTGTAACCTGTACTCATATCACCTGTGTATAATGTACACATAATACATTTTAGAAACACATCTAACAGGGCCTTAAATAGATAATAGGCATTTTCAGTGCATTGCATTCAGATAATCTGAATTACCATTATGTAAAATAAATATAAGAATAATGTCAGAGGGAAGAATTCCACAAAGATGAGCTATATCTACTTTGCAAATTGGAACTGCAAACACAACTGTGTAGCAGAGTACACTATATAATGTGCTAATGACTAGAAGAAATTATAATTATTTTTTCTCCAAGCCTCTCGTGCATATAACTGTTTCAGATAGTTTTTCTGGCTCCATATCACCTTCTCCAGTATTTTACTAATATGCTTTCCTGCCCAGAAGTCTTCAGTCCCAACTGGACTGTTTTAGGGTCCTCTACATTTCAGTGTTAAGACTTTGGGAGAGATCGAAGCAGAACATTCACCAGCCTCTGCTCCTGCTGCCAGCAGCCTAACAAGTTTAAACAAAATGTTTCGAATACGATAGAAATGCTCTCGAAGAAAAAATGTCCTTATGGGGTAAATTCAAAAGGATCACGAATTACAGGTAACGTATCTGTCCTCACAGATTTTTAGTCACACACCTGTAAAATGGGTTTTACCAGTAGCTACTGAGACCTGGTTCTATCCTCTGAAGAAAAATTACAATCAAAGCCACTCAAAAAAACCCAAAAAGATCCATCACGGGAGACTAAACGTACGGTGTTTTACATGAACTGATATAAACAAATTATCTGTTGAAAAAAATCTTGAACTAAAGTCATATCTCTTGTTAATGAGCTACTAGAAAATAAAAAATAAATCAAGACATTCATATAAATACAGCTTCACTTTAAGGAATATGTTTAATTAAGAAATAATTAGTAATGATCAGAGTAAACCAGGACAAATACAGCAAAACATTTACACGTTAACTAAATGATGCCAAGTAAAATTTCCATAATATTAGGAGTTTCCTCACACAATGCTCTCTAAATACTTCCACCTGTAGTCCCCTACACACTTCTCACTTGTTTGTTATGATGCACTGAAATGTATCTAAAGAAGGAAAAATGTGAACACAGAAGAACTGTTTTCATGAATGTTTTCACCATAAAAGACTAATAAAGGGAAAAATGGAGATTCTCACAGCTCTGCCTGCAACTCTTACGTTTTTACAAGTTTCATCACAATTAGTGGTTTGCTTGAAGTTCCACCCATTGAGTCCTGTCATACTTTCATTTTGAAGAGATAAATGTATAATTGCCAAAAAGGACTCAGAAGTTCAGATGATGTGGATCAAAAAAAGACCAGAAGCCAGATTAAAAGAAATTCAACACAAGACTCAAAATCTTATGCAACTTTTGGGGCTCTGATGTGTTTTAAATTCTTGGGACAGGTAACATTTCAGCTGTCGAGAGTAGAATACCTAAGGTTCAGCGTAACTGAAGTCTCCACAATTAACTGAGAAGTACCATAATTAAGCAATAAAGGTAGTGCACTAGGGATTTCATGTTGCCAAGCATGGGAATGGGATTTCCATTTGACTGCAACAGAAGTGAGATTTGAGCGGAAGAGACAAAGTAGTTGCATACGAACCTGTCAGGATACGCTAAGGTTTATGATATCATAGATCTGTGTTTATGCACTGACACATACTTTCAGACATATCTGTAGGTTATTTAATCAAAGCATAGCAGAAAAGCAATCTGCACACATATGCAACAGGCTGTAGTGTAACAATGTTTTTAAAGTGGACTTGTACATGAATAAGTCTTTTATTGTTTGACTGGTAAATGTCATCAGTCAGAACTATATTTACAAAACATACACTTTCCTACATTTTATTTCTTGCACATGCAACAGCGTTCACCCTTGATGCAGGAGGAAAATGGATTCTATTTATGCTCACATAGCACCAATTTATTAACTTAGGTCTAGCTTCAGGGCTCTATACCCACAGCACACTATATCTGCCTCATCTGAGGGCCTGAGATGTACAGTGGACATAAAAATGTAACGGTCCAAAAGCTTTGAAGGTGACACAGGAAAGATGATCCCATAGTTCAGTCATTTTTTTTTTTTTCCTTTTTACAGTAATTTTTCTATCATTTCAATAATGGAGACTTTGTGACCCATTCTGCCATTTTTCCTCAAAATCTCTCGCAGACATGGAAAAAATATTTAACAGTGAATATACCATAGTAGGGGCCCTATCAAATAATTACTACCTATTAGGGTTCCTAAACCTTGGTGCAAAAAAGAGCATATAGAGAAAGACTGGATTTTGAAGATAACTTCACTGCAAGTTGAACTGGACCATGATATTTAAATGATGAGATTTGTTGTAGCCTAATTCCCTCTAATGACAAACATGCACAGAGGAACACAAATTCCTCAAACCAAATCACTGGAGCATGCTTATTTCTTAATTTTATACAAATTCTTTTTGCACATTTTGCAAAAACATCACGCCACACCATATTAATTAAAACTTAACTCTGCGTGAAAATTACAAACCTGTTTAGTGTTTTTACCACAAACACATGCAGCTTTAAAATTATGGTCCATTATTTTACAATAATTTTACAGAGATCCAGTGTTAAATATACGGTTCTGAAGTCACAGAACTAATTATTATATCGGGTGTTCTATTATACAGCTCCCTTTTTGACACCGACCACTTTTGTGTAGACCACAATTCCAATGTTGGCAGAATTAAGTATCAGAATTATTTCTAATTAACTAAATGTTAGGAATTTCTAGCTAACAATAAACTACTTAAAATAATATACATAATTTGATGGAAGAGAGATACAGTCTAAAAAGAATTAAAATGGAAACAGGATTCATTTTTCCAGTAGAATTCCTTAGCATGACATATTAATTACCTAGGCTGTTTTGTCAAAATTGAAGAAAGGGTAGGGTTGTGTAAGTAAAGAATCCAAAATCGAGGATTTCCAGAACCCAGGTTTCTTAGGGGATTTGCTTATGGACACAGAATGGATAAAGCAGTACATCTTGTGTGAAGACAGGGAAAAGGTTCTGTACAGTAACAAAACAAACTTATGCTTAGCTGATGGTTATTCATATCCTTAGCAACACCACTTATAAAGAACATAAAACAGGTCAGTATGTCTGAATAAGGAAACGCAGAGTGTGTAGGAAAATTGTGAGTCAATAACATAAAACATCAAGAAAGACAGGGGGAGCAGAAAGGTTATGGAATGACGTGAAAGTGCAGGGGAAAAAAACCACACAAGAAGGTGGAAAATGAAAAGAAGATTGCAGGAGAGGATAAGATAGGTAATATGATTTTCTTCAGGTACATAAAGAACAAGAGGTCAGAAAGGAGACAGCCAGTCCTCTGGCTGCAGACAGGAAATTATTGACAAAAGAGAAAAAAAAAGTAATGAATTCATTGCCTTAGTTCTCAAAAAAAAAAAAAGTTTCTACAGACCATACCTCAGTTTTCATTAAAAAGAGAAACTATAGATTGTTATGGATCCAAATTTTCAAGATGAAGAAATAGTCGTATAAATCAAGGTCTTTCTAGCAGTTAGAACATTAAGATACTGAACTTCGCACAGGTATCTAAATAAGACAGAATTCTTTTTTTATTGGAAGGAAAAAGAGATATGGAGATTTGAACAACCAAACATCAACAATTTCCACATTATCTTCTAAATGTTACTAATGGATTAGGAAGAGCTTATAAGAAGTGTTGCAAAATAACAAGGCCAGACCTTCAAGACTTTGACTTGAGCCACAGGAAAGGTACTCTACACCAAAAGACACATGCACTTTTTCTGCACGCTTATCAAGGGATCAAGAAACTCACAACTTGTGCATTTTTTTCCAGAAAGAAATAAATCAAACAAAAAATATACAACTAATAAGAAGTGAAACAGGAGCCTCCTCAGCATTCATAAAGATGAACAGTTTCTACTTAAGCCACGGTTAGTTGGCAGAATGCCAATGTACAAAAATAGGTTCAAGCAAAGTTTCTGAGCAGAAAATGATTTCCTAACCAAGTTGTTTGACTTCCACCAACCAGAAAAAAAAAGTTCCCATCTTTCCTCTAAAATTCTAAGCTGTACCTTTGCATGTGTGAGCATAATCAGGCACATCCAAGTACAAAGCAGGCAAAAAATGTGACCAATTGTACAGCACTGGGACACACAAAGTAAGGGCCAGTACAGACCTAAGCTGTAGGAGCTCACCCAGCCATTCCCTCCCCTCCATTCAGACCTGGCATGGCCTTGCTAGAGAGGCATAACACATCAGCAGTCTCTGTGACACTGCTGCCATGTCCATCACTACACAAGGCTGGAACAGTGATGAATGGTTGCAAGGCAAGACTCCTGATCACTGTAGGAAAACATAAGGTCTAGAGAAAGGGCAAGGTGTCTTCCCAGGTATTTATGCTGCACCTAGAACGGTAAGCCTTCAGCAAGATGTTTTGAGGGTTACTGTATAAACAAGGAAAAGAAACAAACTGATCATGCCAAGAGCGAAGAACTATCGTGATATTTATATGCCTTAAAATGCAATTAATTTATAATAGCAAAAGTAGTTTCACAGACTATTAACATAACATGACAGAAATGTTATTAGTCTCCTCTTGTTTTACTGAACACATCATTATTCTTTCCAAGAATGGTTGTCTATTAGAAAATAATAATAAAAAAAACCAAACAAAACAACCACGAAACCAAATTTTGTGTCATTTGTTACTGTCTCAGTAAACTCCAATTTTTCTTTATTTCTTACTGCTGTGCAATTCTACCTCCCACTCTTCAATAAGAAAATACTAATTTTGCCTAGTGTTGGGAGTCTGGTTATTTTTAGAATGGAAATCCAAGCCCACTACCTAGTCTTGACAGTTATAGGTTATAAACAAACCTTTGCTGATTTTTCTCTTTAATGAAACTTCACTCTTCCTCCTACAAATGACATGACAGTGCTGTGGAACAGCAGGAATGTCAAAGCCATGCAAGCAGTTAGATCTAAGAATAAAGCATATGCCCTCCAACAAAACTAACTGTTGACTTTTGTATGCTTTCCATATAAATGATATGAGGATGCTAGTGGCTTCTGAAATGATTCACAGTATCCTGCTGGTATCTCATAACATTAAAACCTACAGTATGCATTGAATAGACTATTTACAGTAAAAATGAACAAGATATGGCAAATTACAGAGTTTATATAAATAGATATCTTGTTCCCCCAAGACAAAATGGGAGAATATACATAAAAAACCCATGAATTTTAACTTCATTTTCTGTCAGGTTTTCTTCTTATCCCATAAACCAACCTTGGGAGAAAAAGATATTTCCCAGTAGCTGTAAATCCCATTTATATCCCAGCTGTGCAAGCAATTATTTAAATCTTACTTTTAAGAAATGTGACTCTATGTAAAATTTATATGCTCGAGTATTTGATTTATACACACAGTTATGGTGACCACCTTGGGTTTGACCTTAGTAAACAGTCAATGCCAAAAATTTCTGGGTGAATTCAGGGGTTTGCCCATGCAGATCTCTCTGAAGGATCTAGACCTTTGCTTCCACTGGGTTTGTTCCTGTTGTTGCATTTCTGCTTCCAGGTTTGATGAACTATCGGTTAATATTTAATCTTGATGTTTCATAATCTCAATTTAAAAGTATTTTAAAAATACTAATTATCTTTTTAAAAATACCTGGTTTTCTCCTATATATGGTATCCTAAAAAATTGCCTTCTATGTCTATATTCATTTGTTATAGAAGAACAGGGAGCAACAATTCTTTTCCTAATCCATCACTCTTTAGATGAAAAGTGGGGTTTTTTAGGTTGACAGATTCATTTACTTCACCCTTTCCTCACAGTAGTAAAAGCAGTGCTACATTTTGAACAATCATGTCAGAAACAAAGTTCAGTACCAAGCTGGTATTGCCGGAACAAAGAACAAGTTTCCAAAGGACTCACGGAGTACTCTGTACCATAATAATATTTTATGGACAGAATTTGTTATTGGAGATTACAGACACCAACAGTCACTTGCTAATGAGAGACAGAGAGACATACAGAGCCTCATATCAAGCACCTTAAATTCATTCAAGGCATCTCAGCCAAGCTACGCTGAGATTCAGTATCAGGGTACAATAAATCATTCTGAAAAGGATGTGGCTGCGCTAAAATGGACTTACAGAGAAGACAAATACGTTCTTCTGTACAGGATAAATTACAGCCGTTCACTTCTAGTTTTTTGCTACAGTAATGCTTTCAGTATCTGCAAAGATGCATTCAAGTACTTCAAAATCTTTCTCACAAAATACTCCTTGGCACCTGACCAAGCTAGTTTTCCTTATGATTGTGAAGTATTTCCATTATTTTTTCCCTACCAAGCACAGAAATAGAGTCCGTTAGGACTGCAGCATCACCCTGAAATGTTGGGCTCAGTCACAGAAACAACAGTCTCATGTAACCCAAACTTAAGCAGCTCCCTCTGGAGATTTGGTTGCTGTTGATGGTCTGAATTCTGTAGCCTGTTCTCAGTCTTCTTGTTACCCAATGTAGAGAAACGATACTACACAGAGCAAATACTCCTAATTTGCTTTTCAGTCCTGTTAAAGTTTTGTAAGCATCTCAGTCTGTCAAGACCCGTTGCAAGGCATCCTTTCACAGAGCTGTGATCTGTCATTATAAAAAAAAGCTGAAAGCTGATTTCACACCTCTCCTTGTTAAGTATTTTCTAAAGCAAATAAAGCTCTTCACTTAAAAAATAATTAAAACTAACTCTTCATTAACAGTTCAAATTGCCTAGGTAAATTTGGTCACAGCTCTAATTTGCACACCGTCACTGAATAGTTTTATCAAGCTTCTTCATTTCACGCTTGCAAAGGATCACTTTCTGATTATTTCTCTTCCACACACATTTACACTTGGCAAGTGGTTATGAAAAATTCCATCAACGGTGGCAATATCTTTAAAATCTTGAGACACGACTGAAAGCCCCCTGTTGACTGGTTGGCACTTTGCCACTGATGCTTCAGAGGTTACAGAAGTGGATTTTGCTGCTGCTGGGATTACATACAGCGATAAGTGATGAGAAGTACATGTATACAACTTCAGGCTTTGTCCTGTACCCAAGGAATGCCTCACCAAAATCTCATATATTAACTGTAAAAAGTTAATGGAATATTGTTCCCATTTCTTCTGAGCTTACCCAACTTTGCGTGAAGAACAAAACATAGCTCTAACTTCGCAATTTTTGTCATTTTGGTCACAGTCATCAATATATGCAACTCTTCCTTCTTCTACTTGCATGAAAGCTTTCTGCCTACCAATTTATTATCTCTGTAAATGCGAGGTTTTGCAAATGAGCTCAGCATTCTAATTAATAGAGTACCCCATAACCACTAGTTTTCAGCCAGTCCTCACTGGCCCGCTATTTGAACTTTTGTTCCTGATTAATTAGTCTTCTATCAACACACAACTAGACTACCAACCTCACCGGAATCCTTTAGATCTGTTCTTGCAGCTCTTTGTAAAAGCACTTTTTTTTTTTTTTTTTTTTTTTTTTTTCCCCCCTAAAAGATGCAACTGAAAAGTTACTCAATATGTCTGCTCTGCTGGAAGCAGAAAAGACTATGGATCTGAAGTGAACTCAGACTTGTGTAGATTATCAGCTGGTTTTGGATGGTGTGTACTTCACTAATTTGAACTAGAAAATCCATCTTAAGTCTCCACAACAAGTTCCTTCATCTGCTTTTACACATTTTCACTTTTCAATACTAAACAAGTAAATGATTTGTCATTGTCTGAAATTTCCAACTAGTCTTATTTATTCAAATCTTGAGAGAAAACCAAAGACATTATTTTTGAGAGCATATTTGTACAATTGAACACCTTTTGCTCCCACTAAATAGGGGCTCTAGGCTACCTGCTTATCTCGCCAACACAGAAGCTATTCAATAATATGCCCATATTCTGCTTAAGCCCCTTCTTCAGAATGTCATTCAGTAGTTTTATCAACAGGCTGTAGCAAGCCCCAAAATAAAACCATCCCATGTAAACCCACTGGTTTGTTCTGACAGACGAATTCCTATCAGAATGCTCTTTATAAAACCTTAAAAAAAAAAAAAAAAAAGAAAAGAAAAAAAAAGAAAGAAAAGGAATTACTGAACACTTTCCTAAAACAGTCCGAGTCTGTCCCTTCTGGGCATAGCAACATTCTTATATCCTCTTGCTCTTCTTCATAAACAGCTTACACTTACAGCTGCAGCTGACGGACATTCTCTGACCTTTAAGGACATTCTCCGACCTTTAAGGAGGCACCCCACAAAATTACAGGGACAAACACACCAGAAGCATCTACCTTTTTCCATTATAATTACTAATGGCCAATTTCAATGTAGGGGCCTTTGGACTTCTGCTGTCTCATCCAGTCTGCTCTGGTACAGTTTCATTTTCTCAACAGAAACGATTACATTTTCAAGTGTGCAGAATTACCATGGTAATTAATCACCTCGATATTAATATTTTGGTGGAATTTCACATACGTGTTCTTTTTGAACAATTTGATTCCATTAAAAATAAGCTCACAAATAAATAAGTTTGTTTCAGGGGGTTGGGGTGTTACTAATGTAGCTGCCTTGCATTCCTCTTGCCAGCTTGAGTTTCTTTTCCTAACAAACAAAATCTAAATTAATGTGAAAACACAACTGCTATGCAAAAGGGCTCCACAAAATACAGATTTTTTTTCCTCACTCTGTTTTAAAATATTTTCTATCTTTTATTCTAATATATTTAATTTTAATGAAGAGGAGGAAAAGAGCATTAACTCCGACAATCAACAGTTGTCTGAGTAGAATTCAGTACTCCAAATTTAATCATGTTTCTCTTGTAATGAATATACAGAAAAAACTCCTACTATTTTTCAATATTCCTCCAGGAGAAAGAGGACAGCAAAACATAGAATTTCAAACATTCAGTGACAGAAACAACAAATCTTTATACTACATTAAATATTCTTAGTAAAATTAAAACATTTTGAGATACACAGATGGTAAAATCTCTAAAGTTCTGTGAAATACTGTGATTACCAAAGCCCTGTTTGGCACCCTATTAACATTTTTTTAGCTCTCAACCCTTGAGTATATAAGCACTAAGCATAGGAAATAAATCAGTGCTCATGCACAGCAGCCCTCCATGGGGCAGGAAGGATTTCATCTTTTTATCCTTGCCCCAAAACTGATCATAGATTTGATAGTATGATGGCTTGCAAAGAAATTTATTTTTACATGGTGATCTACTGTTGCCTCATTCACCCCTTTAATTTGAACTTTTTCTTTCAGGACATCAGTACTGGGCAGGATGGACCTCAAACAAAAAGAGAAAACAAAAACATTTTTATGAAAAACTTAAGGGTCTTCCAGGTAGTTAATCTTTCGGTGTAACAAAGAAATTAGGGAGAAAATCCATCTCCCTTCCTGACACCATGTTACATCTTCATTGGAAAACAAAGGGCTGGATTCAAAGACAGACTAATCAAACCGAGGGTTCTCCTACAGAAGTTTTCAACTGTATCTTGCACCACAGGATGCCAGTGAGCATGCTGAGCAGAGTGCTATATAACAGGTTAGAAAGCACTACAGCCCATTAGGATATACTTTCACATTGCACACGATAATCTACTACACTTCACTATTTGTATATAACTTGCATTGATTCAAAAAGGCTACTCTAGGGAATTTTTTTTGTCTTAATTTAAGTGTATACTATGCCAGATCAGATACGGAGGGCCATTTGTGGTTTGATGCATTAGGTTGAAAAGTCTACTATGATTTTTCAAGTAAAAAAGTATTAAAAATTTATTCTGAGCACGCTAAGATGGAAAGTCACTGATAAAATAAGAAACAGCTGGCAAACGAAGACAAGAAATGGTGTTAAAAAGAGAAACTACAATGTTTTTATTTTAAGAAGGACATCGGTAACTACCATAATTCCTATGCGAGTGGCTAACATACATTTCACTGTAGACTCAGATGACAAATAGATGTTTAAGTGTTGAAAACCAACATATGGTATACTTCAGCAGTGTTGTTTGAGCAAGTATGACTAGTCATCTAACCAGCAAACTCTTCCAGAGGAGGAAACAGCATTGAAAATACAAGTATTGATCACTACACAGCAGAAGACAAAATAAAGAGGTCAGGTATGGCAGTGAGAACTGTCACCAGAGGCTCTGCCCCACGTGGGCTGGAGTACCACATGCTGCAGGAGGGTACACAGAGAGAAAACATGAATTGATACATCTTCTTATTTATACTACACTTTTCAGGACACTGTGGTGCAGTCACTTTGCAGATTTCAGAGATCTTTTGTTAGAATTTCAATGGGGAGAAACATAGAATTCATTGACAAGGAAAGGAATCTTCAGTAAAATCTTTGGAGGAGACATACATCCAACAGATGTATCTGCTAACATTTTCATATTAAAAGAATCTTCTTTATCTCTATTAAAAAATATCCATTTCTAAAAATGGAGTTGAATACTATGTTCTATTGACAGCTTGATGATAAAAATGTCTAACAATATAGCACCTCAGTGGCAACTTCCTGAAAAGATCTCCTTTTGTCCAAACACAATTTTGTATTCACAAACCAAATGCATACACGATGTTCAGACAGTATTTCTACTAAGGATAAGTGACAGAAATTACATGCAGAAAGCAGAGGAGAGTGAAAATAAACACGTTTACCATTTCCAAAGGACAAATGCTGCTTCTGGAAAATTTATAGGACAGTAACTACAATTTAGTCTTCAACAACTGCAGCCCTTTAAAAGCAAATACACATTCAAAAAATATACATTAAAACAGAGGCAGTGATCCTCTTGCTATGGGTACTCACCTCATAATTGGCAATGGCTTCTCTATCAAGGGCTCGGGTCACGGAGACGTCCCCACTGATCTCATTGATTCTAAAAATTCCCCTTGGGTCTTGATCCACTCCCTTACCAGAGAGTCGAAACTTTGCTCCCTCTGCCCCTTCACTGCTGATGACCTGCATGACAGAAAACAACAAATTATAGGCCCTACTATAAAAACTTCTAATATCATTGTAAAACCACATAAGCTGTTTCGATCTTTTGAGGTATATACCTTGCCAATAACATATAACTATAAAACATGGTTCTCAGTAATATATAACTATAAAATACAGTTTCAATCATTCCTAAAACACCGTGCAGTTCTTGTGTTCAACCTTGGAAAAGCTACTTGTGTCCTTAGCCAGTTCCTATCTTTTCTTTACTGTCTTTTATTTCACTACAAGTTTCTATTATTCCATTACTACTGTATTCACCATGTCTAGAATTTGACATTTTATTTAATTCTGTTTATTTTCTCCTTTTTTTCAGTTAAATTGATAAAATAGCTAGAAAGTTATAAGAAAAAACATATTGTATTGAGTAGCGTAAAGCACAGATAACACAACAACCCTTGCAATACCAGATAGCCATCCCACATTGTTTTCCGATTAGTCAGTTGTTTTTATTAGCCATCGTAAAGTCATTATAAAAAAGACTCATTTCAGGTTGGGTTCCCCCCATTCCCTTCTACACCCCTCCTTTCCCAGGGTTTTGAAACAAGGGAAAAAACTCCTCATGAAAAAAGCTGGATATCCTGCCCAGAACTCTGCTTAGTCACACAGTTGGAGTTCCTCCACTTTCCAAATTTCTATGTATTTTTGTCTGTATATACAAACCCATGTACACAGGAACTCCTTGTTACTATCACTACCTTATTTTCCCATAAGAAAATTCTTAAAAATCCAATTTCAAGGCTGTCTCACATTAGTGACAGTAGCATATGTAAACTTGCAGAGCTACACAGTGTTTGTTATAAGCTACATGCTTTGCAAATTTGTATTTGTACAGCAGAATCTAGAAGGATTATAAATTAATCTTGCCCTTTAAGGCTGACAATCTTGCCAAGCCATTCTTTCCCTCTGCTGTTTCGCGTTCCTTTGTTTTGAGCAATTTTATATCTCTAATATTTCCGCAGAACATTCAGTCAAATATTTATACGCTGGTCTGAATTACAGCGCAGGAAGAGAAAAGGGAAAAAGTGGCCTTAGAAATCTGGATCTGCTCCCATTTTGAGATAATAAATATGCAGGGTGTTTAATAATGTCCCTGAGGAAATACATGTTTATTGCCCTATTGCTGTGGGTTCAGCAATGCTGGTTTGCAGATTAGTGGGCAGTGAGATTTTGATGAAGCTCTATAATTATCATTCGGTTATTTTAATTGAGAAAAGTTATGAAATATGAAATCAGCATTTTCAGAGATAAAGTTTCAATTTTCAAACCCTTTGGGGATGGGAAAAATTTCAAAGTATAAACCTGTTTCACCATTGGTTTTTTTCATTCCTTCTACCAAGTCAGAAACAACTAATTGATGAAGTTTTCTCCTCGTGTATTTTTGAGTATCTTGCTAAAACACAGAGGCAGACAGTGCTGCAGGTGACAAAAGGGCAAAATAACTTTGTAACTTCAGGTTTTGTGATGAAACTGAAACTTAATGGTTCCTACTGAAAAGTTATCTGCTGTTCAATGAATACTTTGACCAATCTCTCTTTTTTTTTTTGCATCAAGCCTAAAAAGATGTGGTTTTTAACACAAAGCTATGCTTTCAATTGTGCAATGTCCTGACCATTGCTCACTTCTGTTGGCAAAAGATGAATTGATCATCTTCTGCCCCGATTTCTGACATTTATTACAAGTGCATTTTCCCATCTAACATAACAGTAGTTGTTGGCCTGATGTCTGCCATGGGCCAGCACAAAATCTACGTCGAGATGTCTACACAACAGCTATGACCAGTACAGCCATCAAATATTACCTGTTTATGACAAATTTAAGATCTAGTACAGGCTCAATGCCCCACTTGCAACAAGCCACAGAAAGAAAGCAAAACAAACCATGGGCTGTGCAAAGGAATTTATCGGAAAGATTCCAGATGTTTATATACAGATCTTTCTCCACACTAGATAGAAAGGCAGGAGTGTAATAATCTTATTAGTAACAAGGGTCCCTGCAAACCTGAGTGGAGGGAAAATTTCCCCTCCACTCCAAATTTGGTAAAGATCTTAACCTCGAGTTTGATGGCAAGACTTCCCACCGTAGCACATGAAATATTTGTACTCCTTGGAGCTATGACACATCCTATGTCTCATCCTCCCTTGAGCTATAAAACATTTTTTAGCATATAATGTCTAGGAGCAAGAGCTACCAGACAGCAGTTTTTTCTAAATGACTGGGTGTGTCCACGCAGCTTTTCTAAATATTCAGGAAACAGTCACATTCACAGTGCATGTGCAGACCCTCTATCTGTTACCTGCCTATGCACCTAGTTACAGCACAGCAACTTGTCCTTGATCATGAGTAGTATGTGATGTGTACCACTGCATCATTTGTTCAAGAGCAATGGTCGTCACAAAAAAAAAAAATTTTCAGAAGCATGCTTCTTTAAAATGTTTAATTAGCCACAAGAGGGAGCTACATACTCCCAGGAATGTAAAGAAGAACATTCACATTTCCTAATTAAGATCCTTATATAATGGCTACATAGTTCAAAGAAAGTGCATTTCCCAGTCACACTAAGCTCACTACAATGAAAAGTTTAATAAAAAACAGGCTTAATTTGCCATATGGTTTGGCGCTTCAACAAGAGCGAGGAAGAAAGAACAGGAGGATTGTCTGACATCTCCTCTGGCAGGACTGCTATTCTGAATCCTGTCATAAACATAGGACTGTTCATATGAAAATTTCCTAGCCTACAATGTATTTACACAATGATGCTTTCCCAATTTACTGGCTGAGAAAAGACAAGGCCAGATTATTTCTGCTGGAATTTTTACATTCCTAAAATACATAAATGGCTTTCCCACCGTTACTTCTGCCTGAAGCCCAGACAGAAGCACTGATTTCCATCATTTGCTCGTGGCTTTAGAAACTTCAGTGCAGCTTCTAATATTAAAAATGTCTGCACCATACAACAGTGGCTATATGTTTCGTATAAAGACTCTTTATTCTTGGGAAATGGTCTGGTTCAGGTAGCACAGACTCAAGCACCCACCTACTGACATTATGGATAAAGCAGACACACTTTATCTGGCCTCCCAATTTCTATGTATTCCATTTACCCTTGCTCCAATCTCACAGTTCAGACGGAACTTGGCACTGCGTGGGCAGATGGCACAGACAGAATAGATGCCAGCTGAGCATTCCATAATACAGACCCTTGAAGGCTATTTCCTCACCCAGGACCCAAAGGACAGCATTAGATGTAGGCTTAGACATTACTCACTTCCCCATACGTGATAATACTCTCCCATGTCAAGGGTACATTGGAGAATAACTGTATTGAAAGCTGAAGTGATCCGTGCCAGCCTTGTCACGAGCACATATCCAGGACCCAAGACAACACAGCATTTTTATTTTTTTTTCTACAAAAGGCAGAGATTGTACGATTCTGCTCAACTAAAAGACACTTTCAAGGAAACAGAATGTTACTTCACTGACAGGATCTGCTTTTTGCTGAACCATGGCCAAAACATATTTACCAAATGCTATTTTTCAGCTGACATTATGTATCCCTTCCAGCTAAACTCATTTCAGCAATGTGATTCCCCTGTTGTTACAGGTTTATCACAAAAGTAAATCAGAGTGTTCTCAAGAGAAGAAAAGAAATAGGAATAAAGAAAAAAATAATCAACACCAACCCAAAACACAATACCCCCAGAGAGAGACTCTACTGTTCTGCAACCCCAGCAAAACTGTCCCTAACAGCACCACCCTGGTTTACCAGTTCCACTCTAAGAAGTGTTTGCCTCAACTTCTATAATTCTTAGTTCGTGCCACCATCAGATTTAGAGATGCATTGTAGTAGTGTCACTTTTTAATTAGAAAACAAATCCCACCCTCAGACAGGAATATTTGGTTCATACCTCAGTACTTTCCATTTCAGAGCATCTCTTATGTGCTTTATTTTTGAGGGGGTCGTTTGCTTTTGGTGTTTCCTCCCTCCCATAGACCCCTAGAAAGCAAATATCTCCATAGAATATTTAGAGGCAAACTATTTTTAATCTTTAATCACTATGTTCCACAGAGCAAAACAATGGTTTAGCCCCGTTGTTTAGATAATGTATAAATATTTAAACAGACACTTCCTGTCCCGCCATACCAAAAATCACTCTTCACAGTCAGAGGCTCCATCTGCTCTGTAGTGACTCAATCTTTCAACCAAAACAAATGCAAAATATTCCCCTCATGATTCAAAAGCACTAACCAATAGAAGCTGCTGCATTACTATAAGCTAAACATACAAAAATTGTGGTTAGAAAGCAGTTCATATAATTTCCTGAGTTTAGTAATTTATCAAATCTGTTGGTTCTCAAGACCTCTATCTTCATTAATTAAATAGTAGATAAACTAGTTAAGCATGAGAACAAAACTGTCTTTTGACAAAGGGAGACACGTTGGCCAGATCTGACCTTTGCTTTCTCTCCAACTAGGAATTTCTTCAGAATTCATTCAATATACGGGCGATGGACAAAAATACCCAGGTGATTTATTCACATAACCAGTGTTAACAGAAATTGTAAAGCTTCTTTATGTGACTATGCTCTTTGTTTATGACAAGTAGGGATAAAACCAACACACTATATATGAGAGGATATATTTTAGGTAACACTTTTTTCTTGTTCACAAACGTAATATAATGAAGCTAATAGCAAGTCTTACTATCAACCAAAACAGAAGTCAGTATAGACAAGTATGAACAATATTTGCAAAACTCAAGAAAACAACGGAGCAAAACTTCAGCAATTAAAGATTGTTATGGATACAGTAACACAGACAGTATCACAGTCCTGAACTGAAACATTTCCAGCTCAGTTTTCCATCTCCAGTCTATGTATGAGGTGAGATTTTCAAAGCTTTGTAAGTCTCCTAGCCCATGTGCCTTCACAGCAAAGTTTAAACCAGTCAGTACGTAATCGTGCAAATTCTAATATTTGTACTTGCACTGGAACAACACTCCAGAAACTACAAGCACAGGATGTAAAGCAAAATGTGACCAGCAATAGGAATATACAACACTGACCCAACCTCCTATGTCAGCTGAGATAAAGAAATACAAAGTCAAGGTGAATAGTTTGGTTTCTGGGGAAATCAAAGCTAGAGAAAACTACATTTACTACAGCAGGCATCGCTCCATCAACTACAATATTTTGCTCGATGCTGTTAGCAATTCTAATAAGAATACACACATATATATAATTCCCATAGAAAAAAAATGTCTATAGACAAGAGCCTTCATTTAACCCAGCAAAGAAAGCCATAATTCGTTATTTGAAACTTGAAATCTATCTTCTATTTCAGACTCCAAAGAGTCAGTTTTAACTGGGTGAAACACATGACTGGGAAGTGTCTTAATTTTGCACTTTTAACATATACATTAAAAATTCAGTGGCCACTGGGCAAAACTACCGTTACAAGATTAGCCATTACTTCTTATTTGCATTCTTTTGCATTGATTCTCTTGAGACTCTTATGAACTACAGAAAAAAGCTCCTCAAACAGGAACACGTGTATTATTACAGCAGTGAATCTGTAAACTGAAGCCTTTTAACAGCTGTACAAAATTTCTGAAGTATCAGGTACTGGCTGTACTAATACCTTGAATGTGAAAATTGTTATACCAACTGTCAGAGATGTAACATGGGAATATAAAAAAAAAAATCAGAAGTGGAAATTAAATGAATTATGAAAATGAAAAATCATACACCAATATTCTCAAGAGGGTTTTTTTTAGCATCTTAACTATGAGCTTTGTCATGGAAAACATTTCAGGAAGTGTCAAATTTAGGAACAACATTGTGAGAATTAAAGCACACAGTTTTAGCATATTTTTGAAGTATGTTTGCAAGACTGATTGGGGGCTGCAAATGGTACAAATGTTCCTTGCCTGAAGCAATCCAAACAAAACCGCATGAAGACACTTATCAGGTATCTTATTCATAACTTTACACACATGGAAACAGAATTCATATTGCTTGAAATGCAGATGGTATATTTAAGTATTTTGTTGGACTGGGGCTCTGCTTCCTAGAGACGTTACTATACCAACTATTATTTTTTTTACACCAGTGCAAATACAATGTTTTAGTAACTATAATAAAACCAACTCTAAATCTGAATTTTGCCAAGGTTAATAATTCCCGATACAAATATTTCAACAAAATATGTACATAGAATATATTAAAAACCAGTGAGGTTGTTTCACCACCAGTGCTCAATATTTTGAGGTCTTTTTAGAATAATCAAAACAAATAGGATATTTGATATTCAACCAATTTTCTCAGCATAATGGCTTTTTGTCATAATTATGCATAATTTTTTACAAAATTCAGATGCGCTTTGTAGTAGGGTATGCAGGTGTCCAAATGAAACAAAACAAATTTACACGCGTGGAAGTCCTCTGCACCAGGGGATCCCTTCAGTCTGGGGTTCACTATCAGAGTTGTACATGGATGCAACAAGCCCCCTTGAAGACTCAGTAGCATCACTGGGGCCTGGAGGCTTCATCTACTATTGCAGCACCAAATTTGAGGAATTAACCAATCTAAATAGCTAACAGTGAGCAATTGCCCATAGATCAAAGTAATTCAATGAAGACATCAAGATGTGCATTATCTTTTGTAGCAGGTAATCCTTCAGCTTCCTTTGACTCTTAATTTATAAAGAGCAAGAAGATTCATTACTAATAATTTTCACTCTCCCTTTTCCTAGCAGTCGATTTCACATATCTAGCTGCAAACTCTGGATTTAGCACACAGCAGTTTCTTCCTAGTGAGAGCACAGACTTTCGAAGCACACTTTTTCATAGCCTCAAAGGAAAATGACCTAGAAGTAGTACTTGTCAAAGAAGGCCTGAATATTTTGGTGGATGATCTGGCCTTTCAGTAGCCATTTAATCACCATATTTTAATTGCTGCTTAAATTACTAACTTGCAACAAACCTGTCAGTTGAAGGAATTTGAGGACCACTGTCTTCTGAGTGACAGCCAGATGGAGTAGCTCAAAAGCTGTGGTTAGTTGTTCAGAAAAAATCTGACTGTGATTGACAATATTAAATGAAGAACTACTACTCAAGAGATGCTGTAAAAAAAAAAAAAAAAGAGAATTTATAGAGGTGCTTTATTGCAACTTATCACTGATCTAAAAGGGCAGAAAAGCAGAGACAACGTGACAATATATAATGGTTTCTAATTGCAGAAGTTCAGGACATAGGACAGAATACATAATGTGTGATCACCACACATGCAGCTACATCTATAAGAAGAGGAGAACAGAGCCTATTTATAGTACTTTCTTCCAGACATTTCACACTACTATCTATCCCAAATAAGATCAGTCTTAATTTATTTCTCAAGGCCACTTTTGCAGCATCCAAGAAAGTATGAGGCACTCTGATCTACCACCAGACTGGAAAAAAAAATACAGCAGTTTCTCAGCTGCACTGTGCCCAGGCTAAAATTATCTGCTGCTAAAGTCTAGAGAAGTCTGCCCTGGATTGTCTGGGGAATATAAAAAAACTAGTTGCTTCCTCTCCCTGCAGCTACAATTACTGCCCATGGGACTTAACTACAAATGTTACTCTTTAGATCCATGCATGCAGTAAAGAAAGAAATCAAGATCCGGATTAAGTGGAAACTTCCAGCCGGGTGGAGTAATTGGAATTGCAGAATAAGACATTGAAGTTGCAGAGCCAACCTGAGGATCTGAGTAAGAGTAGTAAAGTGAGAAAAATAGAGTTGCTGAGAATGATTCACCTAAAACCATTCTTGAAAATTAAGATTCAGTTTAATTTAGGGGAATTTATTGGAAGATTGTGTCTAATTATATTTTTGCTTTAACTAGCAACCAGCTGAGTCTTGACTTTTGAAAACATTTTGCAGTTATAATGAACCTAGAGGACTAAGTACTCCATCAAAAGTGTTTAAAATTTTTAATTGAAGATATTAAAAAAAAGAAATATCATGATGAAGGGCATTTTTTATTTTTTAATTTGGTTCGATTACATGAAGTCAGTGTAATACTTCTGGATACTTTAAGAACCTGCTTAGCACCCAATTCCCATTTGTAGCAAACAACCCACAGATCTAATTATAGATTTTCCTCAGTCACTAGTTCCCTAGGAAACAAATCCATGGCTCATGTCTTGTGCATGGAAGGTCATAGTAGGAAGATAAATATTTTTCTGTGTATAGAAACTTATCTAGAGGTCACAGTTCTGCATCTCAGCAAATGTTGGCGCTTCTGCCCAGGACAAATGGCAGCTCTATTTGACAGCTATCTTGTATATTTAAAAGTTTAAACGTTGTAATCTGACAAAGTACTTAATATTTCTATTAGTAACAATGTTCTAGGATGCTTTACGCTGTAAACAAGAGATTTTAGTTTTCATTCTCTAAACTCATTTCAGTTTTTAACAATGGCCCCACTTCATTTTTTCATCTTAAATGATTAACCAACAGAGGTCAATTCAAAACAGACTTAAGTAGCTACAACTTATTAGAAGTGATAGGCAGAATTTCAACTTAAAGTCATGAATGGTAAATATAATTTGGTTTTCCAGTATTGGCCCTTAACGTTGACAATGTCATTGCAAACCTGATAAACAATTTTACCTACATGCCATGTAACTGCAATAGGCTGGGGGGGGGGGACGGGACGGGACACAAAGTTACATTTATTTTTACTCTACTTTGGATTTTATTCTAATTTATTGATGACAAAATACAATTCATTGGAAACTCAGATACATCTGAATGCATATGTTGAACATGGGTGAATCTGAATTAATTCAAGGGTGTCAGGAGGAAGCTTTGTCAGATTTGCCCTCCTCATTCGTAACAAAAAAACCCCCACGATTCAACTCTATCTTGATCCATCTACAACGACAACTTAAAGAGTATGCAATTAGACAACAATTCTACTCACCCTTAGTATGATATTAGTATGATAGTTAGAGTGTCTTTAATCTGTGGGAAGGGAGAAGGAAATCCACATTGTCAGCACGTGTCCAGGAACATGCAGGGACTCATGATGACTGACCCCCAAGCCCTACCCCAAGTCTTGTTTCACTTGTCTCTGTGGAAAGGAACCATCCAGATCCAAGCCCACAACTAATACCACAGACCTGGCCTGCTTTACTCCCTAGACCACTGGATGGGCAAAGAAATGGATGCAAAAATACCTGATCCTCAGAAGTGGTTTTGGATCCCTCTGCTCTGTTGAATTTACATTCTTTTCCCATGTGCTTTTTTTTTTAATTTATATTTTCTCTATCTTTCTTCCATCTTTGGCAGATACTACCAATTGTGCTACATTCCCTTAGTTTCTGTAGCTCTAATTGATTGAACTCTCATTACCTAGAGGTGAAACAAAAAATCCACATGGTTGGTGAAATTGCTACCACTAGAGAGCATTTCAAATCTCTTAATGACTTCTAGTCTCAAATTGCTATTTCTTCGCTGAGTGAGGTGTTAGTTTATCGCACAGAGTGCCACAGACATGTTTACCCAGCCAAGGAATACTTACAGGAATCTAGAATCTCCAGACACATCATGTTCGCTCAAAAAAACCCAGAAAGTCCAAGTTTTCACAACGGCGGTTACCAAGGCTCAGGCAGCCCCAGGCAACATTTGCTCTGCTTTTCTAAGAACTTCACCCCTTCATGCTCTATTCTATTTCCAAAGGACATACTAGCTGTCTAGAGTTGTTAAGTTCCAGATGGGGCTGATAAGGTTTTTAAAGACCATCATTCCTTGATTAGCCTATTTTAATAGTAAAAGCATTAATTGAAAGTGGGTTTGTTAGCAGTTCCATCAGTAATTTTGCCTCCCTTAACAAAGCTTCAGGTTTCAAGCTTATCCAGAACTGGGGTTCTGAAATAATTTGGTTATGTCAGTGATAACGTCACCAACAAAGAATAGTGGAACATGTCTTCAATCTTCTGATATTATGATCTCTTCTACAAATAGCTTGCTCTTTTCCTTTTCTTTCTTATTCTCCTCCATTTTCCCCAAAAGGGAAAGATTCAAAATCCGCACAAAATTTCACAAATATTATCACCTTACAGTTAAAAAAAATACCACCAACTTGATTTCATTTTCCCAATTTAAAAAGGTCAGGTTTTAACCTTACTGAATGCTTGACTCTTGCTAGAATTAGAAATGTAATGTATCAAAGTACAGGTTCCAATGTGCAAACATCTTGATAAGAAGTGCAATTAGTGACAGAGTTACATTAGTGTCTTAGAAGCTTTCAGATGACTATATAATTGCAACACAGTCTTATATCTATATCACTTTGTGGAATCATGCTGGGGAATTATGGAATCAATCAAGATGAAATTAGCTGAAAAGAACACACAATTTCCAAACTAGTCATTGTCAAAATGAAGAAATTAAAACTTGGATTTAACTTTTAAAAGCTGGAATATCTCTTGAATAATGGAACAATTAAGCTTCAATAACACATATGGTACACTGTTGTCCAGCAAGTCAGTTATTGTCTTCCAGGCATATTATTACTGTCTTCAAGAAGTCAGAATTAAAAGTTCTCTAAATTTAATATTCTTTCACTGTGCTGCAAAGCTGTACACTTGTATTTTCAGTTCATAGCAATACCTGAAACAGCCTTCCAAGACAAGACCTGTATGTGACAAACTTGGACTACGAAGAACTCTTAAACTTAGTAAAAGCAGAAGCATAAGGCTCTGTAATAACTCATTAAAAGAACCCCCACATTATGAAAAGCTGCCCAACAGGAAGGCAGAAAGGCAAGTTTAGCCTGGGAATCAGGTACCCCAAAAAAAGTTACTGTATCTAAGGAACCTGTTCTACCACCACAGGTCTGCACGAACAACTTTCCCGAATGTTTTCTCCTGTAACTTCTATTTATTCAGGCCTGCGTTGATTAGACCGTGGTTGGAGATCTAATACAAAGACAACGTGGCAGTAGCTATTGCTAATGTTATATACCTAAAAAAAAAAAATTATAACTACACCTTGATAACTGTGACTGCTTCTAACTTGAAACAAAAGCAGTCTATTAGGATTAAAT
>JAAGNO010014618.1:0-20113 GCA_033439905.1 Ceryle rudis
CTTAAATATATATATTTACTTTTGCTTAGCCTGCAGGCTTTACATCTTCAAGTTTTTCTCCATAACCATGAACTAGAAATTTGCTTGGAAGAAATCCAAATTGTTCTTTTATTCACAAGATTTCAAGAGCTGGAGCTTTGGGAAAAACTGTCTC
This sequence comes from Ceryle rudis, assembly GCA_033439905.1. NCBI lineage: Eukaryota > Metazoa > Chordata > Aves > Coraciiformes > Cerylidae > Ceryle > Ceryle rudis. The sequence goes on from JAAGNO010014618.1 coordinate 155, forward strand.
TGTTATTACAGCATTCACAGTAGAGTCCCAGGAGCTGCCACACCAGAAACACAGCTGAGCAGCACCACGGCACGGACACCCAAAACCTTGCAGAGGCATCTACCACCATTCAGCATCATGAGCACTGGATACCAGTTATCCCAAAACAAGTAAAATGAAGGATTTTGTAACAGTTTTTTTCCACCAGAAATGGGTCTTTGCCCCTTTTGATTTCATTTTCTCTTTCTCTTCTCAGCCCAGGTCCCAGGAAACGCAGCTGTCCATGCTGCATCTGGGAGAAGACACTTGCCACAGGAGCCAGCAGAGACTTCCTGTTGAATCAGCAGTGAACAAACGTAAGTCCTGTATGTTTTGGGCTACACATATGAGATGGATGTTGCCTGAAGTACATAGATAAATGCATTATTCCTTGACCAGACACCACAGAAGCAGATCAGCATTAACTCTGCCTTGGTTAACTCATTGTTACCTTCTATAAGAGATGTCCCAGCTATAGAGCAGAAGAGATTGCACAGACTCCTGTGGCTTAGAGATGACAAATTCTGTCTCTGAGCTGAGCATTGCTGGGACCAGTAGCTGTGTGGAAGCCAAAAACTCTTCCCTGGGACTGTGCCACTGAGATGCTCAGACATGCTGACACCCCAGCGTGATGCCTCCATCTGTTGAATGGATCAGACTATGGGATGGGATGTTGTCTCTGCCGACCATGTAGTGTCTTCTATGTTCCACTGAGAACATGAAGCTGAAATAGAAACTTTGGGTCAGACTTTACAGGCAGCATTCTGGGAGGAAAACTGGAGGAATTCGAACAAAGCCGATGACTTTCCATAGTGTTATCCAAGACTTCCAAGACTTGATGGAGGAGAGAATGATTTCCTTCTGGGTCTATGATTTTCTCCACAACATGGCTGCAGACTGCAAAGTGTGTTAAAAGGGAGACATCCTCAGTAAGGGCTCACCAACGTTGCTCCACTGAACTGTGAGATGCTTAGATTTATTCCAGCTAAATCCTGGCCCAATATATGTTTCATGTTATATTTAATTTTTTTCTTCTCCTCTTTTCTCTGATGCTGTTCATTATCCAAAGCATCCATCAAGAAATGAAGCACTTATTAGTATATGATAGCACCTGTCCTCTTGTGTTTTTGAGAAAGCTCATTCTTGAAATGCAGCAAGGGGTTGAGTTATAGGCAATAACTGACTGTTATAGTTCAGATCTGTCTCCTAATTGTATTTTGGAGCTGGACATTCATAGCTGGGAAAGATGCCGCCTAATCTTACTTATACTCTGGTGAAAAGTGTGACTCCCAGTATATATTAGTACTTCCTATCCTGGCTCCTTCCAGAGACTGGGAAGTTTTCAGACTCACTTGAGTAAGGTTCATCAGACCTATATTGAGTTTGGAAATGGAGAGACCCAGGCATGGAAAGTATGCAGGAGAATTTGCACCTGAACCTGTCTGTCTGCTTCAGGTACCTAGGTTTGCATCACGAAGCTGCCAAGAAGAGTCACCAAGAATTGAGGTAGGTGCTTCCTGTGTGTAAAGAAGAGATTCAGCAATTCAGGCAGGGATGAGTCATTTAATAAGTATGGAACAGGCTGCTGCTTTGGTGTAAAAGTGAGGAATACCTTTGCATCTGGGCTCAAGAAACCTCTTTGTCTCCAAAATGAGTATTGGCCCCCAGTCACCTGGCTCCAAAACTCTGTCAGCCCTCGGATATAGGGGCTAGACCCCAATCTCAGCTCTACCATTAAATCTAGAGCATTTCTATCAAAATGACAAAAAATACACTAGCATAGTTACGATTGTATCCAGGCCCCTACCAGCTAATGCTCTAGGAACTGGATGCAAATGTGTTGGGATAGGCAAAGTATGGGGGTTTCAGGAAGATAAAGGCACCTCAGATATGCTATATAGACAATCTGTGTTTCCTGAAAGAGAGACATCTGTATCTCTAAATTTAGAAACGATACTCTCTTTCCAGCGGGTAATAAACCAGCAAGCGCTGTACATATTTTTTTCTATTTTGAATTCTGTTAACTGACAATTTAGCCTAAAATTCCTTGTATTTTCTACTTGTTCAGCTGTAAATAGAGACTGACAGTTTATTTTCAAACACCCTGGTTTAAAAAAAAAACCACAACGCACCTCCACAACCCACCAACATTTGAAATAAATACTTATGGGTCCATGACAGACTACAGACGTGCAGTCAATGCTCCGCAGCAATCTCTTGGAGCTGTCACACTCTGTGATCGGTCTTTTACAAACACAAACACTGTTGATTTCTTATCAAATGTAAAACCTCCGCAGCTCTTTCGTAAATGGTTACCGCGAGCATGAAATCGACATTGTGAATCACATGTGACACTGCCTTGTCTGCTTGTAATTGAGCGGCGCGGGTAAGGCGCCGGTGCTGCAGCAGCCACACACGCGCCCCGCTCCCCAGCACCCTGTGTGGAGGGAGGACGAGCTCGGGCCTGTGGGTGCTGGGGAGGGGTTTGCTGCTTTATTTAGTGCCATAAATGTTTCGTCCTGCCTGGTTGGTGGTTTTAGTTTCTGTGGGGTTGCTGTGGATGGGATGTGGTTGGCTGCAAGGGGGACATATTTCTTTATGAGGGAGGGTTTGAGGTGGGAGGTTGAGTGGGAAAGGGGTTTTTGGTGCTGCCTGTGTCATCCTGAGAGTGGCAGGGGGGAAAATGAGACTGGCATGCTAGCAGGATCCCTTCCTGCCTGGGTACCCAAAATGCCATCTGGAAATCAAGTGTCTGTTGGGGTGTTACCAGCAAACACCCTGGATGAAGCCCATGACAGTCCCAGGAGTGGACCTGACAGTGGGGCAGGATCCTCCCTTCAAGAGCACTTGGGTTCTCTCTCCACTTCTGACCATGCTGTGGGAACAGCATGTCATGTCCTGGCTGCTCAGTGCCTGCTCAGCTTGGACAGGCACAACCCCTCCTCCACTCCCTGCTATTGTTTTAGTGTAGCTCAAATAACTAATTCCCTGGGTTGAAGGTCCCTGGGTGTCCTTCCAGGACCTGGCTTTAGTTCTCACTTTCCCACATTTGACGCATGAGGTGGATTTGATCCCAGAGCCTCCCCGGTTTTGTGTCCAACTAGACAATCCCCAAATATTCTTCTCTTTGCACAGAGATATTACCTAGCTTGGATGGGTACAGTTGGGGTGACCTGTTAAAATAAAACACAGAGATACAACAGAGTTATGAAACATTTACATAGAAACATTTCCTGCATCTCTATCTATAAATAAAACTATGTCCTATTAACCAGGAGGTGGAAGATGAGTAGAAATAGAGTGGTCTATCTATTTATATAATGATATAATCTATCTAAATAAAACTAATCTATTTTTCATACCATCTATTTCTCTAATCTAAAATATACTCGTTACCATGGAGCAATGATGTCACTAAAATGAATGACACCCATAAATGCAGACGAGCTGTAGTTATTCTGATGATCCAGGACTTCTCTCTTTCCTCATTTGCTTAATTTTACACATGTGAGGAGTAGCTTGGAGCTAAATAGGATCACACCAACAGTAAGCTGAGCAATGTTCCCGCTGACTGCAGACTCAGGGCCTTGCTCCATGATGGATCACACTCTGTGTAATTCTGTGGGCACGTGTGTGCCACAGAGGTGCTGTGCACATCCACCAAGAGAAGTGCCAACTGACTGCCTTTCACAATTCATTGCCAGCGTTTGCTCGGTTCTGGCTAATTGCTGTTTTATTTATCAGTGTTCAGGAGCAGCGCAGGGTTGGGTGCTGTGTGTGTGTTCTCCATCGCGAGAAGTTTAACTTAATGCAGTGTTGCATTTAATTTATGGAATGCAGCCCGTTGCTATGGCATTGAGCACATAAAAAACCCAATCAATAAATAAGTGAAATTGGTGTCAATGGGAATTTCGTACAAAGATGAGCAGTAGAGCATGACTCTTCATTTAGAAAGGCGAAGATACAATTTCTTTCACCCTTTCTGGATGTAGTTGAACCTCTCACTCTTTGGAGAGGTGCATTTCCTGACCAAGAATTATGTCTGTTTTCATTTTACTCAAGAATAATAAAAAACATTTTCCTTTTGCTGGATTTATTGAGGCCTTTGGCATTCCAGGGCAGGATTTTCATATTCAAGACTGGAACCGCAGTCTAGAGCACCCAAAGGAAATGAAGTTGTGTATCAGTATGACATATGCATTTGTGGGAAAGTCCTTTGAAATGCAAATCATGATTATTTGGTGAGCCAGGCGGGCTGAAGTAAACAGGAAGTGTCCAGTATACAGGATCCTCCTACAAAACTGAAAAGTCCATCTGGTGGAAAGTGTTGAGGTGTTGTGTCCCGCTGGTGTGGCCTGTGTGCATGCAGTTGCCCACAAGTCACTTCTCCTCCGTAAGGTCTTCTTAAAACAGATGTTAATTCAACAACGTTGCATTGAGGTTTGTCTACCCAAAAATCAGAGGAAAAATCTAAGTGTGAAAAGGAAATCTCCCCCCAAAAAACCTCTAAAACCTCTTCCCTGACCGACTCCCCTCCCCCGCAATACCATCAGTCAGACAATTTAAACACAGGCTTAAGTTAAAAATTGAGTTCTGTAAATTGCAGTGGGAAGTGGTTATATAGATGTGGATGTATTAGCTGCCAAAGTGGTGTTGCATTTGGATCTGGAGGAAAACAATCCTATGGAGAGAGTGGATAAAGAGGGAAGCAAGGCCTTTTAAATAGAAACTTTTAAATAGAACCAGAACTACAGAAATACTCATAGTTGTCCAAGATCACCATTTCTTGTCTTTTGGGCAGCAGCATCACCAGTTTTAAATGAATTAACCAAGCAGGATGAAATTTTGAACTTCTCTTCTCTTTGCTATGAAGCTGCAGGAGAATTTGGGCAGGAGATTCCAGGGTGGTTTGTCATGTGCAACATCCCTCATGAGACTGGGATGATGAAGCCAGAGGTGGAAGGGAAGGAGCACAAACCCAAGGTATTAATCTATGTCATGCTATCAAAATAATCTGTATGCTCACTGGCCAGGCCCTGGCACCTGGAGGCCAACTAGATGGGATTTGCCACTAAGATCCATATTGAAGGTTCCCTGCAGCCTTTATTGCTGACATCCTTTTGGTCCTTCATCTTCATCCTTCTCTCTGGAGGCTGAAGTTGTGACAGATGCATTTGTTGGCTTTATTCAGGGCCCATTGGTGCCAGCAGAAAATCTCCCCTGGACTTCAACAGATTTTGGGATGGACTCCTGGCACGTGACTTGGATGGGGTCCCCAGGATAACTCCCATTGTGCTGACCCACATTCAGCCCTATGCATTTCCCATCTGGGAAAGCCCTGGGAGTTCCCAGGGATGACTGTTTTTTCAGAAGACTGGCTTCTTCAAAGCCACTGAGGATGGCAGTAGGCTTGGATGCAGAGTTTGCTCACCCTCTGAGGGTGTCCTGACTGCTCACCATGCCCAGGTGCCTCTCTAGGGGTGAGGATGGAGAGGGCAGCTCAGGATTACCCACCCTGTGGGAGAGCAGAGCTCAGCAGAGGCCGATGAGCCCCTGGACAGCCCTGGCTCTCCCTGAATGAGAGTGGAGGGAAAAAAAAAAGATCAAAACTTTAAGGTATATGAACTGTGAAATTAAATCGAAATACTCAAATAAAGAATCACATAACAACATAAGCAAAGATGTTTACCAGGGCTTGAAGTTAAATACAGATTTTTTCATAAACCCTAACACCAAATGCAGTAGAGTTCTCTGGAATGTTAAATATAATTTACAAGAGAAAAAAATGTGCCCTGCTGCCATAAACCATCTCATGTGGTGTCCCTTTCCAGGGATCAGTCTAGGAGCAGAAGGAAATATGTGCTGCAATACCTTGCTCAGGATTTCCCTGTCCAAAGTGATCACGGCCACACTAGGTGAACGAGTGGCCCCTGCTCAATCCACAACATGGCCAACAGACAGGAGCCAATTAATCTGCACTGCAGCTCCAGCAGAGGGGCTGCCCGGAGTGGGAGCGTTGGGTCAGGCTGCTCGTCGGCGCTGGGTCTCAGCTGCCCCGGAAGGGGTCCCAGGCAGGCGGGAGCACAGCCCAGTGCTTTTCATCGCCCATCTGGACTTTGTGGTGCCTGCGCTGAAGCTGGAGAGTTTGGTCCAGGGAATATCACAGTCTCGCAGGACACTTATTCCTTGACTATTGCCCTTCCCGTTCCCCTGGCGTATCTGACATTAACACCCCGAACTGACAGCACAAAGGCGGCATCTGGATAGCATAGCCTGTGGCTCTGGAGTCACGGCTGGTGGACTTGTGGTGTATCCAGATATATTCATTAAAACACTAATCAAGCAGAAGCTCATTTGTGGAATTGTCTTTGAATTTAAAAGGGAAAAAAGATGGTCGAACTACAGTCACTGCAGTCCAGAAGTGCTCTTCCCACAAAAGACATTCGACATCCCAGGCCAGTTAATGCCAGCCCCACTCCTGGATGCCCATAGGGGTTTGCCAGGTCCTGTCAAATTGCCAGGGACTGACAAATCAGGCATGGTGATGGCAAGCTGGGGATGAAGAGCTCCTCCGATGTGCTGTGAGCTGCTCCCACACAGAAGCAGGTCTGTGTGTGCGTCTGCAGGGGTAGGTCTTCTCCTGCGGTCACATTGTCATGTGGCACTTATCAGAGGAAAGAATAGAAACATATAAAATACAAAACATGCGCAGAGACTATTTCACTGTCATCCCCTCTCTTGTGAGGGGGTGAAAGGCTTTAATCTCTTCCCTCTTACCATCAAAACTCTGAGGCTGTGAATTGCTCCCAAAAGTGAATGCCCCGCCCCCGCAATAATCTTGATGGGAGTTTTAATATTTCTAAATGCAAGAAGTGATCTATCTCATGTTCCCAATGTCCACAGCAGCTTTAGTTACAGTCACCTTTTTCTGGGAGTAGAACCAGTACATTACAGTATCACTATTCTCTTCACAATACAGGCAACAAAGAAGGAGGAATGATGTTTACATGGGGTCCAGACCCCAAAATTGTTATGGTTCATCCTGGACCAGTGGCAGATTTTATTTTTTGGACCTGGACTGAGGACAGATCCTCCTCCAAGGGAGGAGAGGTAGAGATGAATCGCTGGAGTTGAACATTTACGCTCAATGAATTTTCCCTTCTAAAGACAGGTTGCTGGGTCTTGTTCCTACTGCAATCGAGAGCAAAACTCCCTTTGGACTTCAGGAGGGTCTGAGGACTGGGAGCTGAGTGAGTAAGAGAGGGACCATGGCAACTGGAGAGGATCAGCAGTGGGGTCCAGGGCTTGAAGACAACTAGACTTAACCAAGAAAAATCAAATGTCTGTAAAAAACCACAAAAACCAAATTCCAAATCCTCCAAACCTTACAGGAGAGAAAGTGCCCTCAAGACTAGCTGCCCACTAGCAACCTGGTTGGACAAAGAGATATATATGTGCTAAAACTAAACTAATTTTCAGCCTCCTGGAGGAAACAAAATGACTGTTGCTATCATGGTGTACCATGAAAGCCTGGGTCACGGGGGGCCAGGAGACAATTCTTTGTTCCAGCAGTCCCAGGTGCATCATGTACTGGGCAGAACTTTAGCTTACAATTTGGGATTAAAGTAAATCCTAGTATTTTTCTGCATGCCTGCCCGCTCCCTGGCTCCCAGAGACTGCTGGGTAACTGCCTATTATCCCATGGTTCCACTTCAGTGCCCTCCCCAATAAAACTTTTCATATCCTTATAAACGAACTAGATTGCCGTGTTATAAACATTTACACTGTGCTAACAGATCATCTCCGCACATCAGAATTGGCTAAATTCCCTTTTCCAGATGAATATATTGAAGGAGATTAGAGATATGATAGCTTTTCAGATTGCTGAACCCAGAGAAATTAGTTTAGTGAGCATTTACAGAGGCTAAATTGGAACCATTAAATAGTGGATTAAATTGATGGTACTTTCATTGTCTGTCCTTCGGTACTGCTGTAAAATCAATTAGCCGTCACTATTCCATTCTCCATATAGTGAGATTGTCAGCCTGGCTAGGAGCTGCAGAGCCTCACAGCAGTAGCAAGCAGTGTGAAAATACACCTATTAGGTGATGTGGCATGAAATAACATCATAGGGCAGAATGTCCCAGTGAGATTTATCCCAGCCTTATCTCTACTTTAACAGAGAGGGGACAGACAATAGACTCTGGTGACACTCTTATCCTCCAAACATGTGCACCGGGATGCTCTCTGGACTGACAATTATTACATTGCCTCTTGACTGTCCTGAATTTTGCATCGGAAATCCCCGCTTTACCCTCCTCTTAAACTGGCAGTGTCCCATATTAAGAGCAGAGGATTTGAGCAGAGGAGGTTTGCGTCCGATTTTGGGGGAAAAAAAAAGAATTATAAAAGCTACCAACTTTCTCCCACTTGCTTTTGTTACAGTAGCTCTAAGACCTGTTAACTGGCTGATTTATTAGCACATCTCCAGCCCGTTTCGTAGGTGCCAGGATGCTTTGTGGTAAATCAAGTCAAAAGAGAGCAATAGGTGGACAGCGTTGAACGTGATGCTGCTACTTCAGCACTGTGTCCTCCTGGGTGCTATCACTGCTTTGCTTGGATGGAACCACATCCCAGGGCCAGCACAACTTTTCCACAGCTAAAGAAACTGAGGCACAGGCATGAGTGTCCCACCACCTCCCGGAGAAATCAGGGGCATGACACAGTCTGGAGTTCTGCTGATGAGGACCACTCCAAGTACTTGTCAGCCCTTTTCAGCTACCGTTACTAGTTTTACACTCTTTCTTACACGTGGGAAAACCCAGAAAAGTGTAAGCAATTTCCTCTCAGGTCATGGGATGAGTTGGAGCAGATGGGATTTCTTGATCCTCAGTCCACCAGCTTCCCAACACTGCTCTGCCAAGAAGAGAGAGAAACCCTGAAGCACTGTTTGCACCCATTGCATGCAACTACCTCCTAGAAGGGAAAATTGAAGTATTCCCCAAATTTGTGCTATTAAACTCTTCTCTTAAAGTGTGAAATTAAAAAGTAATGAGGAAAACAAGTCTCCTAAATTTAAGCCTTAACCTTTTGACCTTGCTCCTGCAATTTTTCCTCCCAGGGGAGGTCTCAGCCCTGTTTTGAAAAGCTATCAGCCCCATTGTCAGCTGTGGGGTGAACTGGAGGAGATTTTCCATCCCCAGAGAGCTTTCCTTTCAATCTTTAAGTTTTCTATTGAACATGAAAATGAAAAAAACCCACATTTCCAATAAAACTGCATCCAGTTCCAATTTCTTGCATTGACGTGGCAAAGTTTTTAAATCCCTTGTCAACGTCTTAGTTATGCTTCACGAAGGAACCATCTGGAGCTGCTGGCCTTCGTATTATATATTTCTAGGCTTGTAATACAGACACTCAGTCTTCCGTATTCAGTAACACTCCTCTTTGCAGGGGTGAGATGGGACCCCAAGAGCTCCTCGCTTAGTTTAATGTCCTAAACTCGGAGGATGTTCAAATTTCCCCTTATCCTGAGCAGGATGTGGGGTGACGTGGTGATTTCAGCAGTATTTTATGTAGTGCTCCTCTACCTGCCCCAAGCCTTTCTTTTTCCTGTCTGAAGTGGATGCAGAGCAGCATTCCCACCAAGATCTGTAAAACACTGTGCACACTTATGCACGTTTGTTCCCCAAGTCTCCATCTTCTGAGTCCAAAACAAAAAGACATCCTCTCTGTGAAGGCTATGCAGAGAATATGGGCAAATGCTCCCACATGTTCTCAGGTCATGGAATTGAGGAGAGATATGGAGGGTAACAGGTAATGCCAGTCCAATGCTTTTGCCCCACATTTGGTCATGTTTACAGAGACACCCTCCACTACTCCCCTAATCAGGTCTCGCTCCTCCAGCCAAGGCAGCAATCAGCGCTTCATTATCACTGGAATCTCATTGCTAATTGAGGTCTGAGAGCCCTTATTTCCTGGACATCTCATGCATGGTGAGGGCAACACCTTTCACAAATAAATCATGTCATCATCTGTTTGGCATTGCTCCCCTTTGCAAAGGGCTGGTGATCATATTAGAAATACTTGTTCCCTCAAAACCATGCTTAGAGCTTCCTCCCCTTCATCACTTGCCTCTCCACATCTAACTTGGGTTTTCCGGCACCTCTCTGTAGACAGAGTCTCCAAGCAGGTCTCCACTGTCAGTCCTGGAGTGAGTTTGCCAGGGTATGGGTAGCTGTGTACATGCAACAGCAAGTTTACTATCTAAATCCATTTACAGCTAGCATTTTTTTTTTTTTAATGCACAGTATCTTCTGATGTTCCTTCTTTTCTTTTAGTTCCTATACCTTTCTGCAAGAAACATCTTGTGTCTTCTAGAATTTTGCTTCTTTGACTTTTCAGGGATGCCTGTCTGCAACAGCTGTAGGGAAAGATTTAGTGAGTGTAGGTCAGTTTCAGGATGATGCAACATGTGCTGGTGCAAATCACAAACTTCCATCTTTCTGCAGTCCTTCCCTCCCGGGGAAGGAAGAACTGATGTGACCTTGAGAAAGTAACGTAGCCTAGCTGAGTCTCAGTGTCCTGGTTACTGAAAATCAGACCAGGCACTTCAGAGAAATCTCTCCTGTGTGTGAACAATTTCTTCTCTTCTTCCTCTGAAATTAAGTCTTTGCTTCTTCTACATTTTTTATTACATGTGACATGCTCTAAGACTATCTGTCTTAGTTCACGTTATTTCTTATCTACCTTAAAATTTCACTCCCTTGTGTCCTCCCAGCCCAGCTGCATCGCTGTCCTACTTGGGCCTGTGATCTCACTCTAACTTGCAAAGCAGATGCAGCAGAGCAACAACTTTACCTTGGAAAAGTACAGTTTGGCTTTCTTAAAATTGCTCAGCCTGGTGACCATAGTCTTTGATGGCTCACTGTGGATCCCACAGCAGATTGCAGGAAGTTGCACTTTCTGATTTGTGAGTTCGCCTCTTTTTGCTGATGGAGGGTGCTGCTCCTCAACAGAGAGCTTCGGCAATCAGCCTGCAAGATAGATCTAACTGCTTCTGCCATTGCCCCATTTATCTTCATTTCCATTTTTGCGTTGATGGGTATCATACACCACAAAGAGCCAGCCCAGCCGTGAAATGACACCGGACTGGCAACCTCATAATTATCTGGGCTCACGTATCAATTCTCTTCAATCCCTTTGTGACACTCCATTGCTTCCTCATAACTTCCTCATCTGACAGATCAGCACTGTGCGCCCGAACCGCCTGAGAGCCCCCGGGTAATAGCCTCAGGGACAAAGTTAGCCCTGGCAGAAGTGGGCAAAGATGCTTGTTGGCTTCAGCAGGAGTTTTGCTCACTTTGTGCCAAGCCTGAATATTGTCCAGCCTCTGTTCCATGCACACAAGGTCCTCAGCTCCTTTGCCTGCTATAGGGTGAAAGTACTGGGGGCATACAGGTATATCCCTGGCTCATGCAGAAACTTGGTGAGGGCTCCTCCTCCATGTTTACTGTGCACATTCATATCTTTCCTCTGTATTTTGCACTAAGACAACATTTCAGTGTCTCCTGGGGCAGGATGGAGTTGGTGTTGTCACAGTGCACACTAGCTTATTGATTAAGTGCAGGAAGTCTGAGCTCCACCTTCTGCACCCCCGTCCCACTACACAAGGTCCTTGGCAGAGCATGAAGGACATGGTAAAGGAAAAGAGAGTTGTCTGCCTTGGAGAGCAAAGACCTCAGTCTGGAGCACCACCTGGACCTTGGCCCAAGGCTCATCTGGGAGCTGCTGTGCATCCATGTGGTTTCAGACTCTTAATGCTGGGTGAAAAGCCATCAACATCTGCATTTTATACCTTCCTGTGGTCTCCATGGGCTCTGTCTGGTCCCCACTGACTCAGATTTGACATCAGGAGCTGCTCCCCTGGGTTTGAGGTGCAGCTCTGCAGGGACCCATCCTGCTCTGGAGTTATAAGACCTCCACTCATTCAGTGAACCCCAGGGACAGTTTGGCCTGACTCTCTTTCCTCTCCTCGGGATGCATTTAAAACTCCCCTGGCTTCCAAAGCAATTGTACACATATTTGGACACAAGGTGAAGATGTCAGAGGGGCAAGGGTGGGAAACACTGTTTTTAAATTTCTTCCCCCACAGCCTGGGTGTTTCTCCCAGAACACCTCCCTTGTTTTTGGGCACAGCATTTGCAGGATGAGCCACAACTGTGGGAGCACTGGGGTGAGCTCTGCAAAAGGGTTAGGGGGATGGGATCCATCCTGTTCAAACAAACTGTTATGCTCAGCAGCAAATCTCAGCCCAAAATCCCCCTTGGAGATTCTCCCCCTCCTCAGCACCCAAGCAAAATGCAACCCATGGACAGGTATCTTCCATGAGTTGCTGAGAAGAAAGCTGACAACAAATCTTTGGAGAATAGAGGACTGTTATTCCTGCTGCCGCTTGCATCTCGGGGCTGGGTGGGTGAAGAAGCCTCACTGGCTTCCCTGGCACTGGCAGAGCTGTGCAGGCAAGCTGGGCAGTGGGTGTTGTGCTGCCCGAGCCCCTGCTGCTCGAGGCAACTGCCTTCCTCACCCACGTCCTGGGCCCCTTCTGCCCATCAGAGAGGCACAGCGTGTGTCCCCAGTGAGGGGGGGAGGCCAAATCCTGCCGTTGGGGGGAAGAGGGTGGTTCGTGCGAGGCTGAGCTCAGCTGGGTGCAGGGCTGCTGAAGTCAGGGAGAGCCTCACCACTGGTTTTTAATTTGCTTTGGATCTTGGCCATTATCATTAGAATAATCTCAAGCAGGTGATAGGCAGGAGTAAATTAATTCTGAATAAAGGCGTTCGGGGTGGATGCCAAGGAAGGGCAGGGCTGAGGACTGGGTACTGCCTTCGCGGGTCAGTCAGAGAGGATGTTTGGTGACAAAGTGGGTTTGGACTTGCCTTGGGAGGAGCATATTTCTCCTCTGATCTTACATTTGTTTCTGCTTACGATCTCCAGATCTGAAATGCACAAGCCAGTGTTTAACAATGCATGCAGAGGGTGGTGGGAGGGGGGTTATTTATGTGATTTTATTTTTTAATTCGCCTTGTCCACTGAAATCATGTGCATGAAAACAATTGAAAATAAATTATCTCCCATCTCCAGAAAGAACCTTTCACTGTTGTTCCTGGAGCCACCCGGACACATGAACAATTAATCCTTGACTCCAGACCCAAGTGATTCAACCAATAAAACAGCTGTCAGCTGCCGGTCCTGGGGAGGTGCTGCCTAATATCCCAGGAGAGGATAATTATTCTTATCTGATTTGGCTCTGGAATGAAATCATAAAAAGCCTCGTCCCATTCTGTAAATTCAGTTCTTCTTAGCAGGTTAAGCAGAGCCCAAATGACTAACATTTCTGTCAGCACCGACTCTGGCTAAGGGCTAATATACCATGAAGAATAACCCAATAATAAATCTTATTATAGGAAAGGAAGGAAAAAAAAAAAAAAAAAAGAGAGAGCATACAAGAGTATGAAACCTCAGAGACGACCTAGGAGGGTGCAAGGCAATTTCAGTGGCTGACAAAAGTGGTTTCAGATTGCCATTCAGAGGGACATTTCTGAGTCGTTTAATAGAAATTCTCCAGAATATTCACCCAAATCTGAATGTTTCGAGTGGAAGCGTTTCTGGAGCCAGAAGCTTATTTTCTTGTATTTTGTTTCTCTTTGCTGCAAATAATGCCTCTTGGTGTGCCACGATGTAAAGATATCCCCCTACCAGGAAAAGAGGCACTTCTGTGAAAGCACAGTAGTGATCTGGGGACACTGATCCCCCAATAAGCTTCAATGCTCCCTGAGATGGAAAATCCCCCTGAAACCTGGAGGTGGGCAAAACTGATGCTACATCTTCCTGACTTTGAGGCGGCAAGTAGACCCAGGGCCCTTGAGTTTTCTTGTGCCTGTAATATCTTCAGCACACCCCATGCAAGCTTGTCATACCCATCTCTGTGCTGCAGGGACAGCCCAGTGCAGGACCAGGGCTGTTTTGTGCTGTCAAAGGTGAAGGTGGAGGCTGAGCTGGGCAAGAGCTAGAAAACCAAATGTTTGTTTCTCTCCCTTGGCTGAACACAGGCTCAGATGCTGAAGACGATGTCTGGGAAGGATCTGCTCTTTGGAAATTGTGATCTCTCTCTCATTGCAGCAAGATTTACTGCCTGGGTGGAAAGTGCTTTGCTGGGGGGATGGGGCACGGTGTTGAGTTTAAAGTTCAGGATGACCTTTGTTGTTGTCTTTCATACTGCCGATTAAGAGGCTCCTAGAAATAATGACCGTGCAATTCAATCTGATGTCCCTAGGTCTCTATTTCCACTGGTCCCCCTGGCAGGCAGTTTCCCAGACAAGCAGGTTGGATGCTGTCTGATGCACTGTGTGGCGGGACCCCAGCAGGGTGTGGGGATGGCTGGGAAGAGAGCTTGAGGGGCATGCAAGGGCTCTCGAGTTTGGGAAACCACTGAGAATTCTGATGAGGAGGAGCTCTGCAAATGATTGATGGCACCAAAGCTTTTTCCAGCGCCTGGGAAGGACGTTAAGGAAAAGTGTGGACTTGGTGGCCAGGACAGGCTAGAGAGGAGCCTCAGACCTCCACAGGGAAACCTCAGTCACAGCCACCCATATCGTGCACTTCTGCTTTTTGTTTATTGCTCCATCTCAAGGAATTGGCAGTGTCTGGACATCTGGGGGACCGCAGGGGCAGACACAAAGAGATGAGGGAAGTGGTGATAAGGAGATGCTCCCAGTGCCTGAGCGACCTGGGTCCTGTCTCAGCTCCCCAGGGCTGCCCGGGGCTGTCACACCATGACATTGCCATTGCAAAGCATGAGATTCTCCCAGGCCTTGCTAGAGGAGCAGACAGATACAATTTCAAGGAGAGGCAAAGCCAGGGCTGGGGATACTGGCAGGTCAGTGAGGCTGTCTCTGGGCTGAGGAGAAGTGAGGAAGAACACTGGGGTACAGCCACACTGGGGAGGGTGGTGCGTGCCCAAGGCAACAGGACCTGCAGTGAGGGTTTCTCATGAACAAGTATGACCCAGACCTCCCTAATAGCACTTTGGGCATTTGAACGAGGAGCAGGGCAGCCATGTTAATGAACAGCAGGTATTTAGAGCAAGAGGCACAGAGCTCACAGGTGTCACCCACATGTGAGATCATCTTCCATCTCTCCTGGGCAGAGACATCGGCTTTTATGGCTCTTTCCTTTTTGGAGCTGCCTATGGCCATTGCACGGGGAGCAAGGGCACAGTGAAAGGCAATATAAATGCCACACATCACTGCTCGCGTCCAGAGCGCCTCCGAGTCAGGCAAACCAAATCTCTAAAAAGGTGGACAAATATTTGCTGAGAAAGGCTGTTCCAGGCCTGGCTCGGGTTCAGGCTGATGGCTGAATTGTACATATAATCTGGAGAAGCAAGGCCTGGGATCTGGATTTCTTAAAAGAGAGATTTACCTGTTTACAGAAGAATTGTTAGGACTGCTCAAAATTGTTATTATTTCTCAGAAATGGAGATAAATCTAGGATGGAAACATAGTATACAAATTTCCATAAATCACATATTCTTTACTACGATTTGAGTACAATTAGACAATACTGTATTAATAAAGCTTTACATATCTAATTTTTATCCTTAAAACTCATTTGAAATTCTGTTTCTGGAATAACTTTGATTTATGTCCCTTCCAGTGATCGTATCTCCATCTGGCGGGAGCGGAGGGCTGGTAAGGCTGACCAGCACAGACCAGCTAAAAGCCATGTGGGAACAAGAGTTTCAGTCAGAGGTGAGCTTTATTGTTTACTATATGAAGATCTAAAGAGAGAGGCACAACTGGTGACACCATCCTGGGACAATAAATTAAAAACACTTCAGAGATTGGCGGGGGTGGGGAAGAGTGAACAGTAACTACACCAGGAATATGGTCTCCATTAGACAGTGATCCAGTAGTGCTAGTAAAATCAAAGATCCCTTGGAAACAGAAGTGTTTATGGTGAGGAAGCTATAATGGTTCAGAAACAGGCTCAGGTGGCCCAAAGGTGACCATGGGTTGCTCTGCTCCAGTGGAAAGAGAAGGTGGCCAAGGATGGGAAAGGCTCAGCAAGCCCTGCTGATGTGGGAGTGACTTGTCTGGATGTGCAGTTCAAGACAAAGAAATGAGTCCAGAGAAAGGGATGGATTGACAGCAGTCGCATGGGTACCAGGACAGCTAAAAACTGCCTCCACTGTGAATTGAAATGCAAGGCAAATACCTTTTTCATCTGAACACCAAACTTGATGATCATGTATAGCTTGGAAGGATATTCCAACTTTTCCTCTCTACAAAAGCAGACATTTGCATGTACATTGATTAAATTTACCCGTGAGAGATCTTGGTCCTGTGTAGCTTTGAAAGTGTTCAGACCTGATTACCTTATTAAGTTCAATGCTCATTTTTAAGCCACTATCTGTAGAAGACATCATGCTCCAAATTGTACCTGTCTTAGCTTTTATTTCAGATGCCTGCTTACCATAAAAGCCTGGAAAGGCAGTACAGTAACTTCTTTCAATAAAAAAAAATGAAAAGCAGAGATTTCTCTGGCCAAGGGAAGCAATCAGTCACTGATATTGAAAGATCCGTCATCCAAGCATAAGGCAAGGAATGAATAGGCTTCTAAATCAGTCAAACATTTTAAACATCCCTTTTGTAATTGACAATTTTGTAATATTTATTCACAACAGATCTGATTGCTGGATTCCCACTGGCTCCCCTCAGGAGGGTTTGCGTGAAATCAGTTTGAAATGGTGTGTCAATTTTTTTCTGAAGTCACCATCTGGCTGATAGACTTGAGTCTGTTCTAATACACTGACCCAGTGAATCGCTGCTAAACAATTCCCAGGGGTCTCCACTCCTCTCGCAGGCAATCCGGGAGAACGCTGCCAGGAGAAAGCGGGTGAGACAGGCATATTTTAATGTGTTATGTTGAAGGATTGTAAAAGAATTTGATTTATGTAAAGAAACAGAAATCTTGGGATGGTCTTATTCACTCTTGTGCCTTCATGCTGATTTCAAATGTGAGGGGAAGTTCAGGACCAGCATTAATGATCTAAAACTACCTAAAACTGTGCTGGGAGGAGGGGGGAAACCCTAACAAATAATAAACCACAAAAAGGCCCCCTCCATGATCAATAGCAAAGGGCCCAAATGTTTGATAGTGGCAACCCCCCATAGCCCAGATGGCAAAAATAAATATTGGATCAAATACATCATACATCTATTTCAAATATGTGACAGTATATAGGTGACACTGGAGTCCTGCAAAGTCAGCCCCATTCTGTATCACCAGAAGTCCTTGGGGTAAAATACGGTCAGACTGTCCATGCTTAAAAATAAGTTGGTTTAATTTACAGTGTGAAATGAGGCCTCAGCATATGTGTTTTGTATGTTCTCTTACATACCAGTAATGAGCTCATGTGGCACATGTTGATAATTAGATGCTTCCTCTCATCATCCCTCTGTGAAGCATTGCTGCCACCCTTGTGAATTATATTTTCTACTATGCAAGAGACTCTTTGTCATTGTGTTCCCCAGCCCCAGAACATGTGTGCACGCTGCTGTCACAGATAAAACATCACCTATGTCCCTATACATGTGTGTTTGTGTACATATCCACATAAGCTTGGCATAATTCTAGGATGACTAATTTTTTTTGACAGGCGAGTAAATCATCATTATAGCATTTGTTTTTTTCCATTACCATCAATCATTATTGTATGTGTGATCAGTAGAATTTGTCTTTGGCTGCTTAAAATTTTCCTGATCGGTTTTCAAGGCTAAATATCACCTCTAGATAAATAACACTTACTGTAATAATATGCATGTTAAAGAGCTGATCCAAACCCCACTGAAATCACATGAAGGGTATTGGCTCAATGGACATTGATTTAAGTCCTAAAGGATCATTTGTTTCCCAATAGAACCCCAGTAGGAGACTGAATGTGGAGAACGTTTTATAGGGTTCAATTAAGTCCTTCTACCAATGGAGTAATGCTATGACACATAACTACTGATCAAGACAGAAGAATATGTTGATATCTACAGCCTGTGAAAATACCCAGAATATCACACGCTGGTGAAACATGCAGAAAAGTTCTTTGCAAATCTACTCAATTTTTAAATTAATTTGCTTCAGCTATGCAGGGATGCATTCTGCAGATCTGTCTGATGGGAACTTAGAGAACCAAGATGTGATTGGGAAGATGGTCAAGACAGAGTAGGAGCAAAGGTTAAATGGAGACCAGGAAAGAAGCCAAGTGATCATCGCAACCCATGGACAAAGGTACCGGGAATAGACAAACAAAGGTAGACTAGATCAGAACACCTCTAGGGTATTTTGCATTATTGCCACATTTGAAAGATCTTGCCCGGGAGCATCCTGGGATGTTCTCAGACATCTTGGTGTCTCTATGGCCAGCATCCATCAGGGGCTTTTATCATCCCTTCAAATACATCCCACCATTAAAAACGTGCAGGGAATCAGAGCTTGCCAGGACTGGATGGAAAGCTCTCTCTGCAAGCATTGTAATTAACAGTAAGAGTAATTAAACTTTGAACACCGGCTAAGCTCAGTATCTAAGATCTGGGGGTTAATGTAGCAGTTTTCAAAAAGACAGGAAGATAAAGCAGTAATAAAATAAAATGAATGTTGCAAGGACTCTGAGGCATGCTCGTCCTCTGCACAATCCAGTGACGAACGTGTCCTGGGTGTTTTTTTGGCTGCAGGAAGCCCCCAGCCTTCCCTGCCTGCTGATTAATTATTTTGTAACCATGGGGCTGTGCAGGTTTGGTCACTGTGTGTATCACAGACCAAAGACAGCCTGCAGGACAGAAAGACAAACTCTGAAGGAGCTGCAGAAAAAAAAGTCTTTGCATCCCACTTTCTGTCTCCATTTCTGGGCTTGCAAACCAGGGAGAAACAGATGGGAGGAAAATAAAATTGACAGATGAATGTTCAAAGTTTATTCTCATTTTTAGTGGATTGTAGTGGAGACAATTGTGGCAATGCTGTGCAAGATGTTTTGGGGATGTTTTTTCTTCTTCCAAGAAACTTCAGTGGTTCTTGGGTTATAAAAAAGGAAGAGAAACAGAATTAAAACTATCCTGTGAGGCTTGGTCAGGTTTGGGGGTCACTGACCCTTGCCAAGCCTGTGAAACAGGTATGGAGGACCCCTGTGCAGAGTCCTGGCTGCTGCTCGACAGGAGTAGGGGCAGGAGCGCCCACGCTGGGATACCTCCCTCTCTGCACCTTGACTGTCAACAGGTTCAAGAGGTCATCCCCTCCTGGGCTCCCACCTCCTTCACCCTGTCCCTGTGGTGAGGTGACCTAGCTGGCATTGGTAATACTTGGTGCAAGGCCACCTAGGTAAGGAATGTGTCTGTCTAGTCTTTGTCATGGTCTGGTCACTCTGCCTGTTATTTTGCCTGTTTTTTTTTTTTCCAGGTTG
The DNA here is from genome assembly GCA_033439905.1 of Ceryle rudis. NCBI lineage: Eukaryota > Metazoa > Chordata > Aves > Coraciiformes > Cerylidae > Ceryle > Ceryle rudis. Next base: position 19,677 of record JAAGNO010014618.1, read on the forward strand.
GATCTGAAGAGAAAAACATTTTTCTCAGGAATAGGTTTTTTGTCCTTGAAGGATTCTGCTGTTGTCTCTTTACTTCTCTTAATTGTATAACCCTAAGGTATGCCTCAGATTTACACAGCCTAAATCCAGCCTTATTTGACTATATTTGTCATTATTCCAATTAATTGTGCATCAACTAATTGTGTAACATGGCTATTTGCATGTCAAACTGGGGTCCTCATGCTGTTCTTTGCAGTGTAATTGCTCTGGCTAAGTGAATACCAGGAATATTCCTGAGGTTTCAGCCATTAATCAAGGTCTGTTGAAAGGGATATTAGCATCCTGGGAAATAAAAAAAAAAAAAAAAACAAGAAAGAAAGCAAGAAAGAAAGAAAGAAAGAAAGAAAGAAAGAAAGAAAGAAAGAAAGAAAGAAAGAAAGGAAGAAAGAAAGAAAGAA